>CALYLW010000015.1:0-116023 GCA_944989445.1 Ampullaceana balthica | reverse complement strand
TCCATTGAAATGGAAACGTTTGTAGTTCACTTTAAATTACTCATGAATTAAAAAAACTTGGCCTTAAAATTCTCCAAGTGTTGTCTCAAAATATTTGCTCCCTGTTCCGGAGTTTACCAATCACGTCTTCACAAGTGCAGTCCGTGCACACAAGAATTAAAATTGCTAGGAAATTACAAAACAATTGAGAAAATGTTTAAAGATCTTTTTTTGTTGTCCGTCTCCAGTGTCAGTATATTATTGGCACATCGAAATGCAGTTTTATAATTCTTTCTAAAACTATCGACCTCCATTATTAAAACAACAGAATAAGACAGGTGCAAACATGTCAGATAATAAATTAATGATAAAGCAATGCGTGTGTGTACTTTGATAAAAACTTTCCTGTCAATAAAAACAAACCAGATTTGTTTAGCAATTGAGTCTTTGAACAATTCAAATGATGACGACACATGGTTTATTGACAGTGTAAACCCCTCTCGTGGATGTAAACCATTCTATAATTGCACAAAAGGTTCACTGTAGCCCCGCCGACACATGTCATGTTTGGTTAGCTACTGGTCACACATTGCAAGCAACAAGCAACATTTACAGAGAGCATACAATTAATTTAAGGGGTTACACCTTATTAAAAGGAGTATATCCTAAAATTGTATTGAAACTGTAAATGAAAATTTTACGCCCCTAAAAATAATCTTCATCACACTTTCTTACGACAGAGTAGTTTGTTCAAACAAATTTAGTTGTCATGTTTTATATTGTAAGTAAATAAATAAATGTGCAAATAAATGGTCTTAACATTAACAGGCAGATTATGGGCGATGCTTTAATTGGACATAGATAAATGAATATCGTACAATTATTTGTAGATGAAACCTTGATATGGATATTTCGTAACTATTTAGCGTAAAATAAAATTATAAAAAGGTAATTAACTGATTGTATTCATGTATGCATTTGTTTTAAACCACCTTCAATAAGTGTGCAAGATAACATTTGTTATAAACCACCTTAAAAAAGTGTGCAAGATAACATTTGTTATAAACCACCTTCAATAAGTGTGCAAGATAACATTTGTTATAAACCACCTTCAATAAGTGTGCAAGATAACATTTCCAGATTATATTAACTTACCTCGGGATCTTTACTTAGGGTAACTAGAATTTTGAATTCACGTTACCTCAAAACACTAAAGTAGGTGGAAAGTTCACGCATTTTCGTCAAATTTTTGTTTTGGATCATGAATTCGCCTGCTTCATCTCTGTCTGTCAGCTCCTTAAACAATCTCACCATCTCAGCGAACTCAGCACAAAAGAGGGCAGATTACTCTGCATTTGAATTTTGGCTGACAAAAGTTGTCTTCTCTGCTCTTATACTCGTAGCGGTCTTCGGCTCTCTCGGCAACACCCTGACGATCAGGACCTTCCATCGAATGGGGATCCTTGAAACCCCCAACTTGACCTTAGCGTGGCTGGCCGCATCTGACCTCTGCTTCTTGGTGTCCGAGGCATTCAGCGCCGCATCCATGATCTGCAGTGCAGTCGAGATGACCACTGACTACCGTATTTGGTTCCCCGTTGATCTCGGAGCCTTCCGCGCGATTGTCGACAACACGGGAAGCGCCGCCTATGCAAATACCATTCTCATAACCACGTTTGTCACCGTTACACGTTGTTTGATCGTGGCCTCGCCTCTGAGATTCCGAAGATTTCTATCGTGGCAAACTACATCCATGATCCTATCCATCTTTTCAGTTATCTGCATCGCGTCTATGACACTATTGTTGGCCTTTATAGGAATTCTACCCCAGTTTGACCCTAGAATTGGAACGGTTAGACCTCTGCTCTGGGTCTCACCTAAACGACAAGTGGTCAAAGAAATTATATATGGACTCCGTGATGCAATTCTACCACTTGCCTCTCAGATCTGTGTCAGTGTGTGTGCTTTTGTTATGGTAAGCTGTCTCCGAGAAGCTTCGAGATTTCGACTCTTATACACTACAACACATAACGTTTCAGAAGCGAACGTGGAGAGTTCTAGGATTTCCACAGGAGATACCAGGGAGGTATCAAAACACTTCAGGTCTAAGGCAACAAGACAAAACTCAGCATCAACACTGCGGGGCAAAGAGCTGAAGATCGTCAGACAGATTTCAATCATAGCTGCCGTATTTTGTGTGTGCAACTTGCCGAAGGTGATTGCCAATCTTCTGGAGATTTACATGCCAGGCTTTTACGTCGGTCAGCACCATCATGTCGGTTACACGATCACCCAGATTGTCAGAGAACTCTGTCAGTCGGTAAATGCCACGGCAAACTTTTGGATTCATTGGCGATATAACACAAGGTTCAAACAGCATTGCCTGGCAATATAACACAAGGTTCAGACAGCACTGCCTGGCAATAAAACACAAGGTTCAGACAGCACTGCCTGGCAATATAACACAAGGTTCAGACAGCATTGCCTGGCAATATGCGTTGAATAACATCAAATGGTGTTGCCGAGTGGAAGGAAGGCAAGGCAGTGCTACAATGTGTGTGTTGTGGGGGAGGGGGGAGGGGGGGCTTGACTATCCATCAAACTATGGTTCTATAAAGAAATAAACCGTAAAAAGAATTTAAAAAGTAAGAATTTTCAATTGAGATAGGTAAATGTATCTAATGCTTTAAAAAACCTATTTAGTATATTTACTTTCAATTTCTAATAATAACTAGTTATACATTTATAGCCAATTTCTTTTTATTTTTAATTTGATCTGTTACAGGAACTCATAATTTTTTTAATGTGCCATTAAATGTAATATGACATTAAAATAAACCTTGCACAAGTTACATTACGTTTTTAACTAAGATGGACGTTTGCATGGGCCGTATGCAATGTTCCCTCCGTGTGCAAAGTATTAAAAAAAACTCGTGTACATAGTTGCACAACATCAATTTTTGCAATAGCTTACAAAATGTTATATGCGCTAATTCTAAATTGCTGTGCGGTGTCTGTCAGATATCTGGGCGGCCGCGAAGCTTATAGGGAACATTGACCTTACGCCAAAAAAAATAAATACATATGTATAGATGAGGGTTAATAAACGTATAAAAATTATTTTAATAAAATGGTATGGCTAATATGCGTGGAGAAAAAGAAAGCAATGAATATTTACATTGTGTAGAGAGTAGGAAACTTTAAAGATACTCTCAGAACCAATTAGCGTGGTCTGAGTTGTCTCTACGCACTTGTACACAGTGAGGAACTTGGAAACTTCAAGGAAAGGCGATTGGTTTTCAATGTTCAAAGTAGACACACAAAGAACGAGAACATAAAGGGAAACGACTTAGCCAGGATGTAAATCCTTTGCCCCACGCTCACATTAAATTGTATTTTACTATATTTGAGCAGAGTGAAAAGATTAAATCAAGTCTTAACAAAACCTGGGATGAAAGGGTTAAAGGAAATGAGTTTATTAACGGCAATCAGGGCGAGATTATTACAAGTGGTTATAGAAGGCGAGTTTGGTGTGTTTTGATGTATTTTAAATAGGTTGATTAGGCTGGGTGGTGCTTTTTTTTCTTATAACAACCAATTTAAGTTTCACACAGGGCATGACGCAACAACACAATTAACACAAAAATGTTACAAATTTTGTACCTTATAAATTTATATCATTTGGCTATCAATGGCGCATACGCACAATTCTACAAACTATTGTTTCAGTAATCATATGCAGTAGAAGATGTAATAGCAAGAAATGTTACATACACGGCACATATCATTAACCTACTTAATAGTTTTACAGATTCTGTTAAAGAGTGTTAGGCTGGAAGTCGTGGTTTGTCTCCCATTAACTACTCACTAATGTAACAGAGATGCACAAGAGTTACCGCCCTGATCTTTGGGCTGTGCTGTTGCTGTTCAGGTTGTTATAGATTGCTGTCTTATGATGGAATAATGGGTGACATCACACATGCTTAGGTTAAACAATGATAAGACATGCAGTTTTGTGTGGTTCGGATGCCGACAGTCGGTGTGAAACTGGGCATGCTTCTAGTCTCGTGTTAGATTTCCGAGACAAGCAGACTTATGACTAGTAGATGTTCCGAGACAAGCAGACTTATGACTAGTAGATGTTCCGAGACAAGCAGACTTATGACTAGTAGATGTTCCGAGACAAGCAGACTTATGACTAGTAGATGTTCCGAGACAAGCAGACTTATGACTAGTAGGTGTTCCGAGACAAGCAGACTTATGACTAGTAGATGTTCCGAGACAAGCAGACTTATAACTAGTAGATGTTCCGAGACAAGCAGACTTATGACTAGTAGATTTCCGAGACAAGCAGACTTATGACTATTAGATGTTCCGAGACAAGCAGACTTATGACTAGTAGATGTTCCGAGACAAGCAGATTTATGACTAGTAGATGATACGAGACAAGCAGACTTATGACTAGTAAATGATACGAGACAAGCAGACTTATGACTAGTAGATTTCCGAGACAAGCAGACTTATGACTAGTAGATGTTCCGAGACAAGCAGACTTATGACTAGTAGATGTTCCAACACCATCAGACTTATGACTCCAGTGGTTGTGGTGAGAGAACGGTAAACAAAAGCTAAATAGCATTACTTAGTTGGCCACTTTAAAACGTGTCATTTTGTGATAGGCCGACATAGTCATTATTTATACTAGGGCTGAGGAAATTAACGATTAATTAATCAATTAATCGTTTTTTAAAAATAGTCGATCAAAATTAGTTTGATCGATTAAAATTCGATTAACATTTAAGAAAATAATTCGAATATTTTTTTTACAATTTATTATTAATTTATATTTTTTGTAACTTACATACTTATCCCATTATTATTATTATTTATTTATTTAGACGTGCATGCGTAAACAAAACGTTTTTTTTTCATTATTTCCTGCACAGCACAACGAATTTGCTGTATTACGTCACAAAATTTGGGAGCCAAGAAATTACTGCGACTTAACCGATTTCGCGAAATAATGAATTGCAACTGAAAGGGATCTATATATGCGTTATAAAAACATAATTAATCGAGATTAATCGATTAATTTGTTTCAAGATTAATTGAACACATTTTTTTTAATGAGTACCAGCCCTAATTTATACACATATATTAGCAATTGTGTGTGTTTCTGATGCCAATCTTCAAAATGAAACTGGTCCTGCTTCTGGCTTCTATTGATACCAGGTGTTCCGGGACAAGCAGACCTATTACTCTAGTGATTTTTGTGAGAGACATAGTCATTATTTATACACATATACTAACAATTTTGTGAAACGAAACCCAAACTAGGCATATAAATGTAAAATTTATTCTATAGAGCTATAGAGTTATATACGTAACAAACTAATTATTCTATAGAGATATTTACGTAACAATTATCATATATATATATTATATATATATATATATATATATATATATATATATATATATATATATTTACCCTCAATTATGTATGACTTTGGCCTAACGCCAAGGGACATCACTTTGATTTTTTTTTAAATTGAAAATATAGACTTAAAAATCATAATCATTTTGGTTTTCAGATTAACATTAACCAAACAACGCACGAACCTTTGACGTCAGCATTTGTGTTATAAACAGTGCTGACTGACTCAAAGAGTTATTTTTTTGGTGTAGCAATTTGGTGCGCAGCTTTCTAAAATTAGTTTTAAAAATCGTGTTGTGATTAGCACTGTAAAAAAATATCATATAAATACTTTGTGTACATTTCAGAAATATTTCGGATTTATCATACAATGATAAGTTACTTGGGCTTTTGACCCCCAAAAAGTGGGCACCATAGGCACCCTACAACCCCTATTATAACATACTTTGTGTACATTTAAGGAAGTTTAATATTACGTATTTATCATACAAGGACAAGTTAGTTGGGCTTTTGAAAAAGGTGGGCGCCGTAGGCGTCCTAAAAAAAGTGGGCGCCGCAGGCGCCAAGTCGCCGCAGCACAACCTAGTATAGAGATATTTACGTAGCAATCAAATTATTCTATTGAGAAATATACTTAACAAACAAATTATTGTATGGAGATGTATACATAACAACAAAATTATTCTTTTGAGATAAACTAGTATACGTAACAAATTATTCTATAAAGATATATACGTAACAACCAAATATTCTACCGTATATGCCGATATATACGTAAAGAACTAATCATTCTGTGACGCGTTAAAATATATATAAAAATACACATCTTTAACCCTGCGAAATGTTTTGTAAGACTAGCTTTTAATTCTTGTATCTAAAATATTCTAAACTGTATGTTTGTAAAGAATCAATTTTAATACCCTCATTAAAAAATGAAAAATGAAAAAAAAATTAAAAATCCATTTAAGCTTCCCATTATTTGAGATTCTGTGACGTATTAACTAGGTCTGCAGTCAGACATGACGAAGATAATTGTAAAGATTTTTTTTTAAATGTCACATCACAATTTTTTTTATAAAAATTGATAAAAATTATGGAAATCCCCTAGAGAAGCTCATACGTCATACAAGATTTAAGAGGAAACAGTTCTATCATAATGACAATGATTGGGTTTAATGCTAAGATGATTGAACAAGTGAAACATCTTTAATCTCAAACAAAAATTTTTCCCTCTAAATGTTCTGATTGCCTGTCTGGACCAGGGACTCTCACATTGTGCAGTCCCAATGAGATCAACTTTACTTGTTATACATTTTGAATTTAAAAAAAAAGGGTTTGACTGCTATTTTTAATGCAGTTCAATTTGAGCAACTGACAATGAAAATACAAATTGGGGAATGGGTTATTTTGAAGTTCAAGTATGGTGTAAGTAGAAGGTGACGGGCTAAAATTGTAGTTTAGGGCCAGAAAAGTGGATAGTTGTGTCCCAGTAAAAAGTTTTTGTCGCTAAATAAGCCGTTAACGAATCCTGGACTAACTCCAGTGGCATTGACTCAAGCAAGGAAACATCATCAACATATAATCTTAATTTCGTTGATCTCTGATGATATTTTGACCGGTAAAAGATGAACGCAAGACTTTAATGATACAAACTTATTGAGATCAGAGCTTTAAGATTACAGTCTGAAATGGCGGGGAAAATGATTTGAAAGTTAAACCTCTGAGAAATGACATGACAAGCTCACTTAAACAAAGATCTTCCTCCGAGCATCCTCAATGCAACCACTCTTTGGCGTCACCCGTTTTTTTTTAAATTTTAGCCATACACCACAAACATACACTAACATCCACAAACATACTCTGTCATATTTATTATGTGCTTGCCCCCACCACTACACATACACACTTAAGTAATTAAGAACCCACCCCTCCGTAAATTTGAACACAACATTCAATTTGAACTCTCAAAATTACAGAATCATTACAGAATGATTTTTTTCTTGTATATTGAACATTTAGAAGAAATTTGAATTCTACAACGATCAAGTCTCGTTTTAAATATACAATATACGCGCCCATAGATCCCTCATCAGCCTCGTTTAAACATTCAACGCAACCACCCATACGCTGCCTTGTTTAAAATAACATGTTCACTGAAAGCCCAGATACCCATTTTAATAAAATATTTGAATATAAAGAGAACAAGAAGTTGTTGGGCGCCTAAGGCGCCCACTTTTTTACTAAAGCCCAAGTAACTTATCCTTATACGAAATATTAAACTTCCTGAAATGTACACAAAGTATTTTATAATTGTTTGTGTAATTGACGTCATATAATATTTTACGGCGAGAAACACTACACGCTCTCTTAATCTCGAAACCAAAATGAAACCTTTCTTTTTTAACTGCTATGGAGTGTTGTACTCTGTCCCTCAGCGTTATGGAGACCGTGAGTGACTTGGGCTTTTATATTGTTTATTTTGTTAAACAAAGATCTTCCTCCGAGCATCCTCAATACAGCCACTCTTTCACTTAAACAAAGATCTTCATCCGAGCATCCGCAATGCAACCACTCTTTGGCATCACCCGTTTTTAAAAAAAGTTTAGCCATACACCACAAACATACACTAACATACACAAACATTATTTTTAAAACTTTAAATCGTTGTCCGAAATAAAAATTTCAACACAAATTATGAGCAGACTGAATTTACCACACTAATATTCGTTTCTTGTCAATGTCAACTGCCCCGTGGGTCTCATCTCTTACCATGACATTGCTGTCAGCGTCAACAAGGGGTCGGGAACAAATATGTTTGAGAGCCCCTGTCTCAGGGTGTCAGTGATGTCACAGCCACGTAAGACGGTCAGACCTGAGCGCGGCCAGTCAACGGAATGTTTTGTCACGACTTAATGCGGTTATTTGTGATTGATTTCTTGTGTGTATGTGTTTAAATGTGTGTGTTTGGGGATACGGGTGGTGTTGAGGACTAGGCGGAGCTTGTGTCTTGTTGAGCTGTTGCTGACATTATTTCAATGTTATGTCATTTGGACGCATTATTCTCCACTTTGTACAATTTATAGAAATGTAGAATTTATAGAAATTTTTATGCTCTCACTTGCGTATTTAAAAAAAAACAAACTTCAATTAAATGAAATGGTAGTCCCGAATGGAAGATTAACATAGTTGTTTTGTTTCGTTAGTGACGCACACCACAGTCATGCTTTAAAAAGAACCAATTAAAACAACAACAACAATAACATCTGTCCCAGCGTCATGTAAAGTTTCTCAAGCTGAAAGGATTTAGATTCTAGCTCCATACAGCAACTTCAGTCTCCTTTGAACGCAAGTTTTCGTTTATACGGCACACAATAATCGGACCCCGACAATTGGGTCAAGACAATTGAGTCAAGACAATTGGGTCAAGACAATTGGGTCAAGACAATTGGGTCAAGACAATTGGGTCAAGACAATTGGGCCTCTTCAGACGGACTCACGGGAAATGTCTACGTTCAATATGGCCCCGAAAACGTGGCCCCTGCAATAGGCTCCTAATAAAAAGATCCCCGAAAATCGGCCCCCGACAACAGGACCTCAGCCAAAATGACCCCTGACATTATTGAATGACTGGAAGCTGAACCATTGAAGTGAGGGTTGGGGTGGCTCTGTACAAAGTCAAACTTGACGGAGTTTCTAAGGAGATCTACAAGTGAAGTTATCAGTGACACGCAAGAGACCTACATTTCAAGTTGTCAGAAAAATTTAGTAAAGTAATTTTGCATTTTGTAAAATCAAATTCAAATATAATTGTGTTGAAAGGTCACAGTATACGACATGGTATGAACGCGGCACACCCCCATTCGTATCTCTAACCTCACTCCACTCTTTCCCGACTTCTTTTGTTGAAAAAAAATTAAACCATTAAATCTTCTACTAAGGGCAAATAACTCAAAAAGTTACATTACAATATTCATTCGTCTTATTTTTCAACGCTTTGTTTTACAATATAATAAACTTCTTGAATATGTTTATAACTTGATAAGTTTACAACCTACTTTAATGTTTTGAGCCTACGTGATAGGTCTAAAGCATATTTCACAGGTTTAGAACCTACTCGACAGATTTATGGACTACTCACCCTTTCAACAGATCCAAAAGTAATCACAATTTTGTAGCAACCTAAAGTGTATGTACATGACGGTCTGATACGTGATTGGCAGACACATTTGGAAATATCAATCGCCTTCTGTGTGATCAAATAAAAAAATCTGGTTTAAAAAACTGTGTGGAGGAGACGCCTAGGTGAGTCCGTGAGTCCACGGGAGAGACAGGCGCGTGCGTCGTTGACTCACCTCGCGCGGCCGGCGTCTGATCCTATGTCAAATGCGCAAACCTGGTTCCTGTCAGCGTTAAGTTCATGGTGTTGTTGTCATGACATGTTCATGTGATTGAGGGAGGGGGTGGGGTCAAATATTTTGTGAGTCTCAAACCAAAAGAGAGTAGCCGAAAAGCGTGATGTTTCTTTGAAGGGAAACAATTCGGGGCGGGGGATACAAGCGATGACGTAGTGTATACCATAAACGTAATGAACTTTATAATGAAATTGAAAATGTGCTGTCACACTTGTGTGCTTTTGTAGAAATTGAAAGTAATGAAATGATGAAACATTTGATCAAAATAAATAGTTTAATTTTTGATATACCCCAAAATCATGATTTCTAAAAAGATATTTACGAGTTTAGATATGTACAATTATATTTACAAAATTAACAATGGAATAGTAATACCATTTTTCGATCGCCTCTAAACCCACATTATGTAGATGGCCTAGGGTACATTTTGAATTATATTCTTAGAACCCCTGTCGTTGGAAGAAGTGGACTGGTCTGCACGTGTCATGGGTGAGCACCGATGTTGACACTGAAGCCAGGGGATCATGTTTGCCTCCCCTGGTCCTGTCAAAGAGAACATCAAGTAGATGATATTGATGGTCCAACACGGGATGGTCCAACACGGGAGGTCATCAAAGTAAGGCATGGTGCAATACCCAGTACTGTGTCGACAAGCATCTGTTGACCTCATGTCATCTACGGTGCAGTACAAAAGTAGATGATATTGATGGTCCAACACGGGATGGTCCAACACGGAATGGTCCAACACGTTAGGACATCAAAGTAAGGCATGGTGCAATACCCAGTACTGTGTCGACAAGCATCTGTTGACCTCATGTCATCTACGGTGCAGTACAAAAGTAGATGATATTGATGGTCCAACACGGGATGGTCCAACACGGAATGGTCCAACACGTTAGGTCATCAAAGTAAGGGATGGTGCAATACCCAGTACTGTGTCCAAAAATATCTGATGACCTCATGTCAGCTGTCTCCGGGGCAGCCAGGTGAGTGATGCTACAGAAGGGTTAATTTTGGAGGCGTACCGCTCCCCTTCAAAAGCTCTGCCATCGGCTGAACATTTCGAGTCGCATACCCTTGACACGGTATCCCCATTTCTACTCCACGAGTGACAACGTCCATGGAAACAAGAAACTATAATATACGTTTTTTAAAAGGGAAAAAAGGAGGGGAAAAAATGGACGTGTGAAACGCGTTTACATTTTGTAAACATATGGACAGAAGTGCTTTACTTATCTGTATGCAAGAAAAAACACATAAAAATTCTCGCTCTTCCCGCCCGGAAACGAGGAAAAGCAAATCTCTATCGACATTTAAAACTCTAATTAAATGCTAGACTGGTTATAAACCGTTGATAAGAGTAGGACGCAATAATCTTCTGTATAGAAGGATAAGATAACAGATAAGATAAGACAAGAAGAGGGGAGGGGAGGGGGGTGTATTGACATAAACCATCTCACAGGGAGTTATTAAGCTGTAATAATTTTTCTACAAGAGACCAAAGCAATCCAGTGGCGGGGTACCTTGAAATGGACCAACCCAAACGGATGCTATTTCTCAAGCTCCAGGCTTCACTTGTAGTCCGCCCCTGATGAGTGTTCAGGTGACCATCAAGGCATCCAACAGTTAATGACCAGAAACATGTTGACACAAAGACTTTGATATTTTTGGGGAGTGTGTTCATGAACATCTTTATTCTGATCAACTCTCCTATTACTAGACTGAAGATTCTAGTTTAACAATCCACAAGAAAATCGATCACTTGCAGTTAAAAACAAGGAAACGATTGGTGTGAGAGCAGTTTTTGGCGTTGCTGACCCACCCAAGCTCTCCGCCGCTGAGTTCACTGGACGTCATTCTCCTATTTATAACATTGTCAACACTCACCTCACGCCGGTGAGGAATGAATCAGCAGATTTAGAACAAAACATGACCATGAAGAATTGTACAATAGCAACTCATTTCAATGCACTCTCTTGTCTGTCGCTCTGTATTCTCGTCCCATCTTTTCTTTCTCTAATTTCCTGCGTCTTTATGTGGATTAGAATTAAACTTTAAATTAATCTGAAGTTACCCTCTCTTAGTAATTACAGCACTTAGATCTTTGATTAGTTATTTATCTCCAAATTAGACGCAAAAGTTCTCGTCTGATTCAGCGCTCAGATCCCCAGGCATTTCGGGGAAATGGGGTGGGGGTTACTTAACGTCCGCGATCATAAATATTATTTGAGACCAGGCGTTTTGATGGCAGATGTCATCGATACACCTGGTTGATTGGATGTTACCTGTCAGATGTCATCAATACATCTGGTTGATTGGTTGTTACATGGCAGATATCATCAATACGTCGGGTCGATTGGATGTTACCTGGCAGATGTCATCAATACATATGGTCGATTGGTTGTTACCTGGCAGATGTCATCAATACATCGGGTCGATTGGATGTTACCTGGCAGATGTCATCAATACATCGGGTCGATTGGTTGTTACCTGGCAGATGTCATCAATACATCTGGTTGATTGGTTCACATATTCATGTTTGTTGTTTGTTAAAATTTGAATCCACAGGTTGATGAGAAATCAAAACAAAACAAGCACAATCAGATTGATGTTAACAGTTGATGAGGTGAGGGGTCAGATGAGGTGAGGGGTCAGATGAGGTGAAAGGTCAGGGTGGTCAAGTGGCAGCGCGCTCGACTGGCGTACCGATGGTCACGGGTTCGAATCCATGTCAAGGCAAGGATTTGTTCCCGGGGCGTCCCTGAGTCACCCCGCTCCGAATGGGTACCTAACACTACATGTAGTTAGGCGGCTGGGTAATGCGTGGAACCCACAAAGCCGTGGCCTGTGAACGCTGCATCACTTGCCAACAGCTCATCTGTCATGGTCTGTGGACGCAACTATCTTCTGCATAGAAGGAGCGTCTGTATTGATAAGATAAGAGGTGAGGGGTCAGAAGAGGTGAGGGGTCAGATAAGCATGACGTTGACTTGTGTTTCAGGTCCCCGAATGGTAAATTCCCAAAGTTGACATTTTACACTAGAACAGTGGTTACCAAAGTGATGCGTACAGGGGTTCCCGGTACCATTTAGGGGGTCTGTTGAAAATTAAAATTGATTTTGTGGTCCCTGAACAACGTCAGATGGTCCGCGCAAGGTTTAATATAAAATAATAAAATTGAGATCAATTTTTATTATTATGGAAATTAAAATAAATAACAATAAATAAGAATATTATCTGAATGCCTTTTCCAATAATTAATTACCATCTTAGGTGCTATCATTCATGTATACAATGTTGTTTTACCTAGAAAAGGTAGTGGAACTACGGTAATTTCCACAGCTATAACCAATCAAAATTCTTGGTTTGTTGAAAGGTCAAGTTTGATGCGTGAGAAATGCGGAATTCCTGCAAGTAGGTCAGAAAAATATACGTTTTTAAATTGAATCTACGAGGGTTGCAAGGTTGGGTAATTTTCAATGTGAAGGGGAGTTATATTTACCTAAATTGTATCCTATCATCAAATAATTATTCAATGGTGCTTTACTGTAGCATTCCATTGAAAAAAAAATTAATAACAGTTGTTTCTTACAACACATAAGAGAATGAGTGAACCGAAGATACTATAAAAGAGGTCCGTGGGTCGAAAAAGTTTGGGAACCAATGCACCAACAGCATAAATGTAACTGCCATAGTGTTGGGGAGGGAGGAGCTTATAACAGGGCAACATTTTGTTCTTTGTTTGGTGATGTATTCTCGCATACTATTTTTTAATTGTTTGTAAGGTAACAGCTGTTCAATCTCACCCGGGGTGTGTCAACACTAAGTAAAAAAATTTCTTGAATCCTCATCCATTATTTTTCCTATTGTGAAATGAAGTGTTTTTTTAAACAGCGAATATTTTAATTTAAAAACAAAATTAAAAGTTGTCGGTTTTTTTTCTAATCAAGGGAGGCGATCTAATTTTTTAATGTCTCAACGTGTAAAATCCTTTATGGCCTCCCTTTTATGTTTAAGCTTGGAATTTACCAAATAGAGAATAGTGCAAGTTGTAAATTTCGTCAGAAAACCAAATTGTTCTGGGGATGATGGTATGTGTCATTAGATAACATAAAGAATGGTGTGTTTGTATTATGTGGTGTAATGTGTGTTGCGATCTTTGTTGTGTGTGTGTGATGAAATGTGTTGTTGCGCTGGTAAAACGGATTGCTATAAATAGGAATGACATAAACAATTAATTGGATGTTAAAAATAGAATATTGCGAACTCTACATAGATGGTGACATATGTTAGATTACTTATGGTTCAGGTCAAAGGTCATGTTTTACTCTGAACACAAAAATATAATTGTTGTAGCTACTCATGAAATCAAACATGGCATGTCATTACAGTAGACACGTGTGAAACCATAAACCACGTGAAATTAATCAATGACGCATGAAATATGTTGGGTTTTTTAAAATATGATATTTATTACATTCATAGGCATACTTCCATAGGTTTTGGACAAAAATAAAGTTATCAAAAATACTTTATTTATTGAGGCTTTTGTGCTAAAGGGAGAGAAAGCAAAGCAGCCCCTTCCAATCGGCTAAACCATTCCTTGGTTTGAGTTAAAATTCTCCAGTTAAAAATTAAGTTGGAAAAGAATAAAATAGAAAGGATGATTTGAATAGAGATTTCTGGTGCTGTTGAAGAAAGTAGCGGAAAGACCAACTGATAGCGAAACAAAGATAGGGATTTAGACTTGTCATAAAACTATAAAAGTTGGGATTTATAAACTATTATGAAAGGTTTTCCATCGAATGACTTTACTACTCCTTCACTGTGTATTTGTGATTTAGTAGAAATCATTAAATCTTAAATAATTTTTATTCAATAGACGTTTATGGTATCCAGGTCCAGGATTAAACAAATGTTGCTGGAGACATTGATTCTCATTGAAGGGTAAAGCTGTCTTTCATGATTTTTTTTGTGTTAAAATTTGTATTTCATCAGATTCACACATGGAGATATCGTTATGTTCTACATTGTTTTGTGATTACGTGGAGATCTATTAATAGTTATCTGACTGACCAATTGCTAGCGTCGTCTCTCACCTTGCTTTTCATGACGTCATGGGTCTGCGTTGTAGGGGCAATTGATTTCTGGCAGACCGGAAGTCAAGCGACGTGACGAGATTTCAACTTCCGTAAACTTGAGAACAATCCGATCTGACATTTCTGGAATGAAACTTACAGGGGAGGGGATGGATGGGGGAGGGAAAGGGGGGGGCAGTTAACATAACCAAGAGGGAAAATCACTGACGGAAGATGGACTTAAAGGGTGGTGGGCTATATAGAGGGGGGATTCTTGGCGTAACTGTAAGGATAATCGCTGGAAGGAAGGTCGCTATAGAAGACAACGAAGGAAACACTAAACAATACACCACTTAAAAGTTTTTCTTCTTAAGAGTATTTAAAAATGCATTGATTATTTGCCTGTTATTATAATTATAAAATGTTTCTCTCATTATTAATTTGTGGCATTAGTTTATAGCTGAAAACAGATGGTGTCCTTCCCGGCGGCTGATCGATCATCGATCTTTCTCAATGTTTTGTTTTACATTGATCTATTTCGTGTCATTTTTTTATGTTCTTGTTTTCTAATGTTTTTGTTTTGATTCACCATAACTGATGAGAGATGGATGTCTTTAGTTTTGGTCAAATAATGAACCTCTGTAGTAATGAACCTCTGTAGTAATGAACCTCTGTAGTAATGAACCAATGAACCTCTATAGTAATGAAGCTGTGTAGTACAGAACCTCTATAGTAATGAACCTCTATAGTAATGCACCTCTATAGCAATGAACCTCTATAGTAATGAAGATGTGTAGTAAAGAACCTCTATAGTAATGAACCTCTATAGTAATGAACCTCTATAGCAATGACCCTCTATAGTAATGAAGCTGTGTAGTAAAGAACCTCTATAGTAATGAACCTCTATAGTAATGAACCTCTATAGTAATGAACCTCTATAGTAATGAACCTCTATAGTAATGAACCTCTATAGTAATGAACCAATATTGTAATGAACCTCTATAGTAATGAACCTCTATAGTAATGAACCACTATTGTAATGAACCTCTATTGTAATGAACCTCTATAGTAATGAACCTCTATAGTAATGAACCAATGAACCTCTATAGTAATGAAGCTGTGTAGTAAAGAACCTCTATAGTAATGAACCTCTATAGTAATGAACCTCTATAGTAATGAACCTCTATAGTAATGAACCTCTATAGTAATGAACCTCTATAGTAATGAATCTCTATAGTAATGAACCTCTATAGTAATGAACCTCTATAGTAATGAACCATTACACAAAATTAAAGGGACATGAAAGTGGCAGTTAAATCAAGAACACAACTTCTCAAATGACATTTTGGACATACGACCCCATAAATCATAAGACAATATCGGTCTCTGACTCAGCAAATGACATTTTGATCACACCATTGAATAGATGACATTTTAGGAACACGGTCCCCAGCTACGACAGTGTGAGAATCCAACTATCATTTGACGCCAACAAAGACTGTTATCTATTACAGATTGAAAAAATAAGTTACAATTTGGGCTCAATTTTTTTTTAACCAATGTTATATGAAGTGTAGATGTGGCGCTATTTAAGCGATGTCTGCTATAATTAAATTGGTGTAACACTATTATTATTAGCTTTAAAACTCCTGGCAACGTTGTGAGTGATAAAAGAACCATAACTGGTGGAACTCTATTATTTCCAGTTCAACATTCACTACCATCTGCCACGAAACTCCCACCTTACCCCCATCCTCACTTAACTCCCACCTTACCCCCATCCTCTTAGAGTTTCTAACCTCAGCCAGTGACTGTCAGGGGGCATAAGCCACTCATTGTCTCGTGACATTTGCAACAACGAGCCCACCACCGCCCAACTCCCCACCAGCAATTTCCCTCCGTCTCTGGCCTGGTACTTACACAGCAACGGTCTCAAAATTGAGCTACATTTATTACACAGACTTGACAGCAACGGTCTCAAAATTGAGCTACATGTATTACACAGACTTGACAGCAACGGTCTCAAAATTGAGCTACATGTATTACACAGACTTGACAGCGACGGTCTCAAAATTGAGCTACATGTATTACACAGACTTGACAGCAACGGTCTCAAAATTGAGCTACATGTATTACACAGACTTGACAGCAACGGTCTCAAAATTGAGCTACATGTATTACACACAGGGGCGCCCGCAGCGTGACGCACTGGACGCACGTGCGTCCACTAAAATTTACAAAATTAATATTTGTTTATAAAAGTCAATTAGCGCCGCACCACGGAGCTCAATTATTAAATTAAATGTTAAAAGCAAATAACAAAATGAAAAATATCAAATTTAAGAGTTCCCCTTACAATTTGTGAACACTTGCAGTGAGGGCGGTGTTAGAAATATGTACAACACGGTCAGTGAAACTGTGAACTTCATTACAGCATCTGCCAAGCTTATAAATATATATACAAACTCAAGCCATGGTGGAGATTCAACACGACTTAAGAAATGCTGTGCTACAAAGTGGACTCGACATGAAGAAACATTACAAAGGTTGAAGAGAACATTTGTATTATACTTGAAACTCTGGCCGGTTTGACTCAAGATCATGATCGTCAAACATCTGTCAAAGCCAACGGTCTCCAATTATTAATCTAGAATTTTCAGTTCATATATACACTTGTCGTTGTTCATCACTACTTGCGCTACACGAAACCGATTTCCTACTCATTGCAGTCTGTGGATCAGAATTTAGTTCGTGCCTCTAGTGAGTGCAAGGAGTTGATCGACCTTCTGAAATTGAAACGGAGCAATGACGGTTCATGCAATTATGCAATTCATTGTTTGACGAGGCCTCCAAGTTAGCACAGAAATTGAATGTTGAGGTCAAAGCACCAAGAGTTACTGCTAGACAACAGTACAGATCAAATGCACAGGGACCGACAAATTCGGTGCAAGATTACTTCAGAATAAATGTTCACAATTCCTTTTTTGGATCACCTAATAACAGAACTTCAAGACCGCATTTGTGCATCAACAGGACGTTTGACAGCAGAAATGCTTATGCCGCAACATATATCCAGTCTGACTAAGGATGACATGGATAAAATTCGGGAAGCTTATGCGGCATTCATTAATTCAGATGATCTTGATGTAGAGTTTGAGAGATGGAAGTTCAAATTTTCTGCGCTTGAAGAAGTCAGCAACACTGGCGTGTCTTTGCAAGACTGTTTTTTACTCACGAAGGATTTATACCCAAATTTGCACTGTTTTTCATGTACTTTTATTGATGCCTGGTACATCCGCCACAGCTGAACGCAGCTTCTCGGCGCTCCGCCGTCTGAAGAATTATATGCGTTCAAAAATGGGATCAGAACGACTATCAGCTCTGGCGCTGCTGCATGTTCACACCGACATATTTCCTGACGTCACTAAAGTCATAAAAGACTTCGATGCCACAGCACATCGTAGAATTGTGTTTGCCCTTGACAATGATGACTGATTTGCCAAGCAAGGTGTTTACGTATGGTATATGACGGTAAATATACTTAGGCTAGATTATGTTTGTAGCCCGTTATTTGCGTAAAATGTTTGAAATATTGGTGATATAGAAAAACATGATTAAAAATAAGCCTGTTTTGCTTTATGTTTTGCTGGAGTACTTTTGCTAATATGAGACATATGAGTCATGGCATGGGTGACATTTATTTGGCAGTATATGATTAAGAAGGGCTGATCAATGACAATAGGAGACGGGAAGGTGTGCGTCCATTTTTTTCAAAGCTGTGGGCGCCCCTGATTACACAGACTTGACTACCATTAAAACACGAAGGTCGTAGATGGGATTTTGTTTCTTTAAAAAACAAAACACTATTTATACACTAAGACGATTTTTAAAAAAATTGAATTTAGTAAGTGCTATAGAACTTTTAAATCGTTCATTTTTTTCTGAAATTGATTTCACGTAAATTTTAAGATTTTACTTATCCATTTACAATGCCCTATACCAACATTCACAATGCCCTACACCAACATTCACAATGCCCTATACCAACATTCACAATGCCCTATACCAACATTCACAATGCCCTATACCAACATTCACAATGCCCTATACCAACATTCACAATGCCCTACACCAACATTCACAATGCCCTACACCAACATTCACAATGCCCTATACCAACATTCACAATGCCCTACACCAACATTCACAATGCCCTACACCAACATTCACAATGCCCTACACCAACATTCACAATGCCCTACACCAACATTCACAATGCCCTACACCAACATTCACAATGCCCTACACCAACATTCACAATGCCCTACACCAACATTCACAATGCCCTACACCAACATTCACAATGCCCTACACCAACATTCACAATGCCCTACACCAACATTCACAATGCCCTATACCAACATTCACAATGCCCTACACCAACATTCACAATGCCCTATACCAACATTCACAATGCCCTACACCAGTATTCACAATGCCCTTCACCAACATTCACAATGCCCTACACCAACATTCACAATGCCCTACAACAACATTCACAATGCCCTACACCAACATTCACAATGCCCTACACCAACATTCACAATGCCCTACACCAACATTCACAATGCCCTATACCAACATTCACAATGCCCTACAGCAACATTCACAATGCCCTACACCAACATTCACAATGCCCTACACCAACATTCACAATGCCCTACACCAACATTCACAATGCCCTACACCAACATTCACAATGCCCTACACCAACATTCACAATGCCCTACACCAACATTCACAATGCCCTACACCAACATTCACAATGCCCTATACCAACATTCACAATGCCCTACACCAACATTCACAATGCCCTACACCAACATTCACAATGCCCTACACCAACATTCACAATGCCCTACACCAACATTCACAATGCCCTACACCAACATTCACAATGCCCTACACCAACATTCACAATGCCCTACACCAACATTCACAATGCCCTACACCAACATTCACAATGCCCTACACCAACATTCACAATGCCCTATACCAACATTCACAATGCCCTACACCAACATTCACAATGCCCTATACCAACATTCACAATGCCCTATACCAACATTCACAATGCCCTACACCAACATTCACAATGCCCTACACCAACATTCACAATGCCCTATACCAACATTCACAATGCCCTATACCAACATTCACAATGCCCTATACCAACATTCACAATGCCCTATACCAACATTCACAATGCCCTACACCAACATTCACAATGCCCTATACCAACATTCACAATGCCCTACACCAACATTCACAATGCCCTATACAAACATTCGCAATGACCTCCACCAACATTCACAATGCCCTACACCAACATTCACAATGCCCTACACCAATATTCACAATGCCCTACACCAACATTCACAATGCCCTACACCAATATTCACAATGCCCTACACCAATATTCACAATGCCCTACACCAACATTCACAATGCCCTACACCAACATTCACAATGCCCTATACCAACATTCACAATGCCGTATACCAATATTCACAATGCCCTCCACCAACATTCACAATGCCCTCCACCAACATTTACAATGCCCTCCACCAACATTTACAATGCCCTACACCAACATTCACAATGCCCTACACCAACATTCACAATGCCCTACACCAACATTTACAATGCCCTCCACCAACATTTACAATGCCCTACACCAACATTCACAATGCCATCCACCAACATTCACAATGCCATCCACCAACATTCACAATGCCCTACACCAACATTCACAATGCCCTATACCAACATTCACAATGCCCTACACCAACATTCACAATGCCCTCCACCAACATTCACAACGCCCTACACCAACATTCACAATGCCCTACACCAACATTTACAATGCCCTACACCGACATTTACAATGCCCTACACCAACATTTACAATGCCCTGCACCATCGGCATCCTGTACCATGGAGTCAACTAAAGGATTATTTTGTTTGACTGCGTCTATCAGACCACCTTCATTCTACGCCTCATCCTGCGCCATCTTCTTTACGACCCTAACAGGTGCTGTCGTACTCACTCGTGATTTGATGCCCCAGCCAGATGTGAGGTAGACAGTGGTGGGGAGGGGGGAGGCGGGGATACATGGAAATAGCAATCGATCCTCACCCTTACCTTAAGCGCGAACAAATCGATTTTGAACGTCATGGTCCTGCCAGTGGAAGTTTGTCACCGAGATCAAGACACAACAGTTTCTGATTGCGTTCATGTTTCTCATCGTTACTCTACTTCAAATGAGAGATATTGTTATCAGGACTGCAGAGGTTAACATTGTGACATAGAGACATAAAAACATTTTGTTTCAAAGGATTGGCTTTTATTTCCTAATATGTCACACAGTGTGTGTAAACACACAATATTACAAAGTGTGGTATTAAAGGAAATTCTGAGGGATTTTGTTACCAAGTGCTTTCTTTTTGTTCTTGTTTTTTTGAGATAACCCGATTGAAAATAAGCTAAAAAGTGAGAAATCTTTTGAATAAATACTAAACAGTGATATTTATATTCAAATTGGCCGAGCAGTTGACATCACTGACAGAGTTGACAACTTCCTGTGTGTGAGCCGACAACTCTGCTTTACTCAGGCGTTTCAGGGGAGATAATTTATTGTGTTACTGGTTGGAACTTATTTCTACCATGGCTAGATTTCAAAACACTGGACATGTCATCATTGCAGTTCTGTTCACAACGGTGAGTGGCTCAATGCTGCGTTAAAAGTTAAATATATATATACATAAAGAAACATGATACATACAGAGACATACGGATAGCAGACAGATAGACAGACAGACAGACAGATAGACAGATAGATAGATTGATAGATAAATAGATAGACAGACAGACAGACAGACAGACAGATAGATAGATAGATAGATAGATAGATAGATAGATAGATAGATAGATAGATAGATAGATAGATAGATAGATAGATAGATAGATAGATAGATAGATAGATAGATAGATAGATAGATAGATAGATAGATAGATAGATAGATAGATAGATAGATAGACGGACAGATGGACAGACAGACAAACGGACGGACGGACTGACAGACGGATGGACGCATGGATGTATGGATGGATGGACGGATGGATTGGATGGATGGATGGATAGGTAGATAGATAGATAGACAGACTTGGTGCTTACAAAGAGGTTTCTTAATTAAGCTTTATATTGTACACAGCTCTTTAGGACACTAAGATACTGGTTGAAACTTCACAAATTTTCCTTTAAAAAATCCACGTTCTAAAATTAGTTTTGTAAAGAATTATTTTATCACCAAGCATTTGTGGATATTTAAGCTGGACAAAGCCGCAAACCACTATTAAAAATCAAACTTACTAATTGATATTGGAAATGTCCTATTTGGAAATGGTTTTCATACACGTTTAACTTTTTTATGACTTTTGATCAACTAAAAACATTCCGACAGGCTTAGGACCCAGTACAGCTATGATGAAGCTCTATAAAAAATCAAATAGATTATTATTAATCTAGTTCATGTTCCTATAAACTCGGACAGTATCGTCTCTTAGCCGCTGCCTTATAATTTGTTACCTTTTAGGGCCGTGTTTATTAATTTCAAAATATTTGCATGCAGGAGATGAAGAATATCTTTTGACAAACCGTCAACCCCCCACCCCCACAGCTGATTATATTTGTTTGGCCTCCCTTCACGAACATTGACTGTGGTTGCTGTTAGACAGCACGCATCCTAGGCTCTAATTCTCTTATAGATAGTGTTATTTTGTACATAACATATCAATGTATAGTAAACAATTTATCAACATGCGACTTTTTTGTCTGTCAGATTTCTTTCACGTTGTCATATCCCGCACCCATCGAAGCTTTTAAGCTGATCGACGCGGACAGCGAAGTCACATCAGAACTTGACCTGTCCAGACAAAAACGCACTCTAGACAGCGAAGTCACATCAGAACTTGACCTGTCCAGACAAAAACGCACTCTAGACAGCGAAGTCACATCAGAACTTGACCTGTCCAGACAAAAACGCACTCTAGACATCGAAGTCACATCAGAACTTGACCTGTCCAGACAAAAACGCACTCTAGACAGCAAAGTCACATCAGAACTTGACCTGTCCAGACAAAAACGCACTCTAGACAGCGAAGTCACATCAGAACTTGACCTGTCCAGACAAAAGCGCAATCTTGACAGCGAAGGTTTGTCTCGGCAGAAAAGACTTGGGAGGGAAGATAACTCAGATGGTTCTTTCGTCGAAAATCTCGAGCAGCTATCGCGGCAGAAACGAACAGATGAGGACGTGGACCCATCGGAACTCTCGAGACAGAAGCGACTCAGCTTCGAAGGGGAGTCAACGCTGTCAAGACAAAAGCGGATTGACAATGGTGAACCGGAAGACGCATCGAAGCACGAACGTCTGACGGCCGAAGAAGAGCTACAGCTGTCTAGACAGAAACGTCTGGAAAATCCTTTAGCCGAGTCAACTCGAGAAGAAGGACTATCGGGACAGAAGCGTCTACAAGTCTAGGCAGACGTCTATCGTGCATGATTGGCAGGGTTCTGAAAGCCCCATGCGATCGATGAAGTCTGACTTGTGGAATGAACAATGTTCGCTCTCTACAAAAAGAGAATTTTTTTTCTTTTGTATATCCGGTAGCTCGACGTCAGCTTTTTCTGTGCTCATGGTTTTGTTGCTGTTGTTGTTGTAGACTATGAAAAATATGACATGTGCAACTAAACAATAACTAAATATGGTCATGTTTAAACAACACTAAACAATAACTAAATATAAACATGTTTAAACAACACTAAACAATAACTAAATATGGTCATGTTTAAACAACACTAAACAATAACTAAATATAAACATGTTTAAACAACACTAAACAATAACTAAATATGGTCATGTTTAAACAACACTAGACAATAACTAAATATGGACATATTTAAACAACACTAAACAATAACTAAATATAGACATGTTTAAACAACACTAGACAATAACTAAATAATAAATATGGTCATGTTTAAACAACACTAGACAATAACTAAATATGGACATGTTTAAACAACACTAAACAATAACTAAATATGGACATGTTTAAACAACACTAAACAATAACTAAATATGGTCATGTTTAAACAACACTAGACAATAACTAAATATGGACATTGGACATGTTTAAACAACACTAAACAATAACTAAATATGGTCATGTTTAAACAACACTAGACAATAACTAAATATGGACATATTTAAACAACACTAAACAATAACTAAATATGGACATGTTTAAACAACACTAAACAATAACTAAATATGGTCATGTTTAAACAACACTAGACAATAACTAAATATGGACATATTTAAACAACACTAAACAATAACTAAATATGGACATGTTTAAACAACACTAGACAATAACTAAATAATAAATATGGTCATGTTTAAACCACACTAGACAATAACTAAATATGGACATGTTTAAACAACACTAAACAATAACTAAATATGGTCATGTTTAAACAACACTAGACAATAACTAAATATGGACATATTTAAACAACACTAAACAATAACTAAATATGGACATGTTTAAACAACACTAAACAATAACTAAATATGGTCATGTTTAAACAAAACTAGACAATAACTAAATATGGACATATTTAAACAACACTAAACAATAACTAAATATGGACATGTTTAAACAGCACTAGACAATAACTAAATAATAAATATGGTCATGTTTAAACAACACTAGACAATAACTAAATATGGACATATTTAAACAACACTAAACAATAACTAAATATGGACATGTTTAAACAACACTAGACAATAACTAAATAATAAATATGGTCATGTTTAAACAACACTAGACAATAACTAAATATGGACATGTTTAAACAACACTAAACAATAACTAAATATGGACATGTTTAAACAACACGAGACAATAACGAAATAATAAATATGGTCATGTTTAAACAACACTAGACAATAACTAAATATGGACATATTTGAACAACACTAGACAATAACTAAATATGGACATGTTTAAACACCACTAGACAATAACTAAATATGGACATGTTTAAACAACACTAAACAATAACTAAATATGGTCATGTTTAAACAACACTAGACAATAACTTAATATGGACATTGGACATGTTTAAACAACACTAAACAATAACAAAATATGGTCATGTTTAAACAACACTAGACAATAACTAAATATGGACATGTTTAAATAACACTAAACAATAACTAAATATGGTCATGTTTAAACAACACTAGACAATAACTAAATATGGACATGTTTAAACAACACTAAACAATAACTAAATATGGACATGTTTAAACAACACTAAACTAATAACTAAATATGGTCATGTTTAAACAACACTAGACAATTCCTATCTTTTCTCTTCCAGCACCCATGAGGCAAATATTTTTAACATGTGTAAATTAAGTATCAGCCGAAATGAGTTAAAATAACAGTCAGACTTATGAAATGATTTATTTTCTATACTCTATACTAGTAGCTATTATTTAGCTATGAATATTTTTTTTCAAAGAAATAAATTTCTTCCAATTTAAAGGAAAAAAAGATTTTTTTTCTTCAGACGTACTTTTCGAATTGTTTTATCCTGTCCTTTAACGTTAAAAAAAAGTAAACAATAAATTTTTTACACGAGTGCTGAAAACAATATCTACTCCTATCAGCTCGACACTACCGGACCTAACCGTGGTTAAGAACCCTGGCAAAGGCTTAGTCACAAGTAACACTAACACCAACAACGATAATTAAAAACTGTGAATTCACTGGTAGAAATAAAACAATCCAAATTGATCATTTGTACAAAGAAAAAAATTAAAATAATTTTCAATTTATATTTTTTTATAAACAAGTGAGTGTTGTCCTTGTTGTAAAATCGTTAGGTTTGTTGTAAAAAGTGTGCCGTGTTTAATTTTTGATTTATTTGTTCCTGACTCTGTGCTGTGTATAAAGTTGGGAAGAGAGTAGGAATGGGCCATGACCAGTAAAGGGGTGATTTTTCATCTACTTCAACAATAACTGCAAAAAATGAGATCATTTAAAAATAATGATGAGGAAATCAAGGAGACTGCAAGCATCACTGTTGCTTCGTGCTTCAGCTGTTCTAGCGGGATTTTAAAACACGAATTTACGTGTGTGTGTGTTTTTTTTTGTGTTTTTTTTTGGGGGGGGGGAGAGTGGAGCGGGAAAGAGGGGATGCCAGGTTTTTTTTAATACATTAATGTGTAGCTACGTAGCACCAAGAACTTGATAAACGAAACGGCTTGTGGTGAATGAGCTGGTAAAAGGATTAACAATTTTCTAAAAATAATAGACCATTTAAAATCTGTTGAAGAAGAAATTATTCTACCACGAGATAGTGGAAATGGTCATTGACAATTGCTTTAATGGTGTTTTTATTATTTTTTAAAAATTAAAAACAATTTTTTGCACATATTTTATAACATTTGTTGCTTCTTGTAACGTCTTTTTATTTTTAGATTTGATTTAATAATAAAAAACCCCGTAAAAAACAAGTTTTTGACTATAACTCTTTTATGTATGAGACGTAACTAAAAGAATGTCCATTATAATACGCAGCGCAAGACCATCCAAAAATACAAAATTGTAGTTGTGTCGTAAAACAGGTTTAATGTAGTGCCCACCGATCAGGCATATGTTTATAAAAAGTGTTGTCAATAAAATACGCACCTTATTGCGCGACAGGAAAGGTTGTTCAATGTAATACGCACCGCGACACTCTATCTCAAAAATTTAACGTGATACATAGAGATACATAAAATAAACTAATAATTGAATAATTTAATTACGGTACATGCGATCGATCTGAAATTTTGATACATAGTTTTAATCATCGGCACAAAACCGCCTGCAAAATTTCAGCTCGCTAGCTTACGAGGAAGTTGGTTAAAAAAAGATCCAAAGTTTTTTCGACAAGGGCTCAAACAAACAATGAACCAACCAGACACCACGCGTTAATATAAATGATTTAAAAATAAGTCGTGACTATTTGTGTTAGTTTTCAATTAATGAACAAGTTTTTTTTTGGCTTGTAATGTTAATTTTTCTGTATGTGTTCAGGTGCAGATAAGGTGTGAACTTATGTGCACGCGCACAATTATAACACTTCATTATTGAGTCAATCCAACGGCAATCAACTCAAATAATTCTTTAAACATATATTTTAAAATTTTCTGCCAATACCTTTCAACTTCCAGCCAATACTTTTCAACTCCCAGCCAATACCTTTCAACTCCCAGCCAATACCTTTCAACTCCCAGCCAATACCTTTCAACTCCCAGCCAATACCTTTAAACTCCCAGCCAATACCTTTCAACTCCCAGCCAATACCTTTCAACTCCCAGCCAATACCTTTCAACTCCCAGCCAATACCTTTAAATTCAGAGTTATGGTCCTGTGGTTTACTTCTCAAAATGGTGACAATGTTACAGAACGTCAAGGATAGATAAATCAACAAAGAAGGTTCTCTACTAAGTATTGATCGTAAAACTGTTTCAGCTTCCGAGCACTTCATCATACCAGCATCAGTTTTACTTCCCTGGATATAAGAGACGTAAGAGCAGATGGGGATGTAGGTTTGCTTAAGGGGCCGTCCATAAATGACGTCATGCGATTTTGGCCGATTATTTACCCTCCCCCCTCGTCACGCGTCGTCACAAAAAGTTAGACCCCCCCCTCTAAAAATACGTCACAAAGCTTTGACCCCCCCCCCTCTTTCAAAAAAAAACCAAACTTATTTTCTATTTGAAAATAAGTATGTTTCAAATCACTTTTATTGTCATTTAAGTATTTATTGTTTATTTAGTGAAGGTCTACATTGTAATATCGTAACCCGCGTGAAGCATTTTTTTCAAAACGTTTAACCGGCCTTCAAAAAACGAACTGTGTTAACATCCTTAGATTTTATATATATTTTAATGAATACAAATTAAACATTGACTATTAATCATCACGGCTTAGAAAAAAAATATTTAAAAATAATATTTAAAAAAAATATATTTTTAAAATCCCTCAATTGACTGACGGGCATCCCGTAAGAAAAAGGTATGCGAACAGGGGTAAATAACCTCATCTGGGGTCAAAAAGGAATTCATATAACATCCACTACAATCCACTAGATATATTAAAATACGTCATGTGTACCTGAACGCTTGGAACATATGCCCATTATTGAACCGGTTCCTTCCAGAAAAGGCATTTTTTAAAAATTTGACAACTATGTAGATTTCTTTCCTACGTACTATACGAAGACACCTAAATCCACCTTAATTTCATTTATATTGACACGAGTGACAATAATCTTAATCCACATGACTTGACTGTATCAAGTATCCTTTCTGTGATATTTAAAATTAATGCCTTAAAAACTGAGCTAAGAAGAAAAGTTGTTTTGTGCTCCTCTCGAATTGCGATGTCAAGAATTTGATGCATTAAATAAAGTTAATGAATACTTGACAACTTTTAAATGGCTCATTTATCATTATATCTAGAATGGCCAGGGGCGTTTGACCAAAAACCAACCGAACAATTATATCAAACTTAAAACGTTTATAATTCTATCAAATAGATTCCACCACCCCCCTTTTTTAAAGAAAAAGGATATTCCGTGTCGTTTTGACTTAAAAATATATACACATAATCCTATTCAGATCATTTTTATAAACTTGTCATGCTTGTAAAACTCACCATTAGCATTTTTTTTTGGGGGGGGGGCTAACAACGATTCCCCCAAATCCCCTAGTCATGTGAGCAGTACCTAGAGTCTGTGGGTTGGGGGGGGGGATAACGCACACATAAACTTGTATTATTTGGGATAACGGGCAAAAAAGTTCGCCGACGGAGCTGCGGTTACATCACAAATGCTTTGATGTCAACATCAAACGACGCAGTGTAACAATTTCATACGTTACCTTGTGGATTCTCAAACTTAAGGATTATAATTAGATTTAATTTTCGTCCCTTGATAGCTTACGCCAACCAGCGTCTGATGGCGTACCGACAGGCACATTGAGAAGCCTTGATTTTTAAAAAAAAATTAAAAAATCATTAAATAAATTGTATGCCACCAAATATTTCAGTGGAAGTTTAATTTAAAGTTACCTTTTTGATGTGACGTCACATTTCTTCAACCCCCCTCCCTCCCCCTCGTCACGCATCGTCACAAAAGTGTGACCCCCCTCCCCCCCTAGGAGCGTGACGTCATTTATGGACGGCCCCTAATGTGCACGGGTGGATTTGTTTAACAACCGCAGGTATTTTACTTAGGAGAAGGGTTGGCCTCAATATTAATTACCCTCCCCTCATCTTAGATGGGCTTTTGCACAAATATTCAAATAGGCTACAGTTTAGTTTAACTAAGAAAATGAAGTAATCATGAAAAATCAGGGACATGGTAATGAATAGACAACGAGTCTTTATTTAAAAAGTAACCCCCTCCCATGTATATATATATATATATATATATATATATATATATATATATATTAGGGCTGTGGAAATTAACCATTAATTTCTCGATTAATCGTTAAAAAATTTATCGATTAAATATCGATTAAAATAATTTTAATCTATAAAAATTTGATTAAAATTTAAGAAAATATTTTTTTTATTTTTTAAAAAATAATTATTAAATTAATAATTAATTTATATATTTTTATCGTAAAAACTTCTCCCGCGTATCGATATAATTAATTAATTTATGTAGACGTGGATTTAATAAAATAAAATTTAGTTCAATATAGTATTTTTCAATTTTTTTTTAGACAGACTCAATAAAACGAAAAATGTAAATTGCCTGTTTTTGTTACTTCCTTTGAGATGTTCAGTTTAATGAGTCATAAATTTTAATCTTTGGCTGTAATCGAGTAACGATTAATTCATGAAATTAATCATTAATTTTTCAAAAGTGAACGATATATAATATATATACAGGGTGGCTCAAAAAAACTCTGACCCTCTTGTATAATTTCAAATAATATATATTTTTTAAAACTGTTTTCTACAAAACATGAAGTAAATTGTTGCCAAATGTTAATTTATACAAAATCAGAATTCAAATTCAATGTGTCCTCCTCGGTTCTCAACATTTTTTTTGTAAACGTCTTCACCACTGGTCAATGCTCTTCTTTATAAACCGCTGAGACAAATGTTGGCACTCTTCAACAATGGCCAATTTCATTTGTTCTATTGTTGCAAATTTACGACGAAAGTAGACTTTTTGTTGGAAGGCACCCCAAATAGCATAATCTTCGGGTTTAGATCCGGGCTATTTGGTGGCCACATGTCTGTCTGGTTCAATGAATGTGACATTGCTCTAGTCGGTCCCACTTTTTTTAGGCCACCCTGTATATATATATAATAAATAAATTAACAATCCGGAAGGCAGAGAAAAATTTGTATTTGTAAATGTCATTTATTGGATTTCATCAAGTTGGATATAAACAAAAACATCACCTGTTCCTGAAGTTTGGAAACCACTTGTTTTGTGAAAGAAAAACAATTGAACAGAGGAAACTTACAGGGACAAAAGTTGATATACAGAGAGAATGAGTTAGATTAAGTTTGTGATTCGAATTCATTTGTTTTTCTCTTTTATATATACAATATATCGTTTATTTTTCTATAGTAATTTTAAAAAATATAGTTTCACTGGTTAAGCTAATGGTGAATTTGAAGGGAGACAAATAACAATGGTTCATTGATGTGTGTGGACACACACAAGGAATACACAAAATTGTGTAACAACATATTTATGATATTTTACAAATCTCATTGGGTACAAAATAATATATAGACATAAGGAAAGGTACAGTTAAATTTTCAGTTTATAAAAAAAATCAAAAGAAATTTTTTAACAAATTTAAGTACAGTACTTGCGTTTCACTCATTTTTAATAATTTTTTTTTAATGAAAAAAAAATGTATATATCAAAATTGTGTATATAAATAATTAAAAAAAATTTTTTAAAATGTTTTTAAAAACAAATATAGGTATGTAACATTTTTATAATTAAATTCATGACGTTCTTGTACCCTAAATTAAAGGTACATGTAATCTGGTATTTTAACCAAAAAAAATTCACCCCTTTATCCCTATTTACTTACTTGACAAAAAATTGACAACACATTTTTAATCATTATATTGTGACCCTTTGCGCCCTATTCCCCTGGATAATAAACATAATTTAAATGAACCAAAATAGAAGGTTAAAAAAATAAACATCTCTGAAAACAAAAGGTAAATAAAATTATAAAATAACATACAGGAAAGAGCTTATAAGTATATACAACATTGATGGTGGGTGACAACAGTTTCATTTGAATATTTTAGTATCACATGTCACACATGTACAAACTTCCCTGCTTCATTGTAAACACTTAATGATGACAAAAGGTCATTGTACATGTACTGTGTGACATATAATAGCACTTGTAGTTGAATACCTATAGGGGTATCCTAAAATGAAAAAAAAACAACTAATTTTACAAATGCTTAGTTTCTTTAGTAACAGCATGCCTGCCCACAAAATGTGTAAATGATGATTAAAAAAAATTATGAGTTTTATGTTTTGTTTCCATTAATTATCAAGCTACAATGTTAGCTTAGAACAAAAATTTCATGTAATTACAATAATTTTGTTAAAGAAAAAGATGTATAATCATAACATTAAGGATTACTTCAATACAGCTTACATAACCCAAAAAAGGGTACACAACACACATCAATAGATCAACACACATCAATAGATCAACTCAGCCTCAATAGATCAACTCATCCTCAATAGATCAACTCAGCCTCAATAGATCAACTCAGCCTGTAAAATTGTAACTAAGCAGATTACCCCGCATGTCAAAGAAAACTTGTATAAGAGAAATCAGTGGTAAACAAAATATAGAGACAAAATCAGTTATACTTTAAACTTGGGCTGCGGAAATTAACAATTAATTTCTCGATTAATTGTTTAAAAAATTGTAACAATTAATTTTTTTTTACGGTTAATCGACCCATAACTTAAAAATTATTTGAAGTCAGAAAGTAAAAACAAAAATTATATAAAATAGCAGCCGATAAATAATAAATTTCCTGAAGATTACACGAACATTTTGGTTTTAAGCTATTGACTGACGGGAATGTTCAAAATGTTGATAAAGTTTACTTGACATGGTTCTAACACTTCGCCTACTTATAAAACCAAATGAAAAGCGTATTAAGCTAATGGCAGTAATGGATTCTGACTCAGAGACAGAAAATGACGACAGCCCTTCTGAGGAAATACTGTGTTTTAAAATGGAGATGAAAGTTCCTGAATCCATTAACCCTCTACAATGGTGGAAACTTAATGAACACTGATATCCGATAATTTCATTCCTTGCCAAGACCGTTTTGTGCATACCAGTTACCTCAGTTCCATAAGAATGATTGTTCAGCTCGGCTGGTTATATTGTCAATAAGACCAGCTCATCACTTGAACCAAATAATTTCAAAACACTTGTCTTTTTGCGTAGTTGGTTAAGATATGACATATAAAGGAGACATCCCAGTGTTATTTAGATTTTCAACAAGAACGTTTACTTATGACAGCATAAATTTTCAAAAGTTAACGATTAAATTTAAATTAATCGTTAACAGCCCCTACAATAAACCAACAATTTATTTATCTATTTACATTTAAATTAAGGAAACTGCTAAGTGGCTTACTATATGAAATATTGACATATGTTTTGTGATTACCTTTTGGCCTATACATACTCTGTTGAAAGTTTAAATAACATATATTTTTTTAATCTAAAAGCCTGATTGCAGTCTCAACCATATTTTGTCCTTTTTAAATGGGTAACTACAAGAAAAAAGGGGAATTTTTTGGCTAAAATCTGAACACCCAATATTCAGCTCAGCACCTCATATAGGTTTTTAAAAAAAAATGTAACATGTGTTTCCCTGACCACCCCACCCCTACCCAAAAAAACCAAAAATAATCCTCAGGGTTTTAATTCCAAGTTTATGAAACAGAAAAGTTAATACATAAATAGGACAGCCAAAAGTCTTTTAAATACAGAATTAAAATTTTGTTTTCAGAAATCTCAAAGATAACAGTCATCTTGATTACATCTTGTGTTAAATCACAGTTCAGTTCCAGAGAATCCAGCATAATGTATGGCATAGATGATTTTTTTATAGACTAAATGAAATGTTAAAAATAAATTAAAATTCTCTAAGATTTAAAATTATGTAGGATTATCATCCAATCATAACTTTGTGATGTGTTTCAAATTTGTAGCAAGTCACCCAAATTATGAGATGAGTTTTTAATGTCAGGGGAGAGAAATGGGTGTGGATTTGTTTAATTGTCGGTCCTTAGAGAAACATCATAAGCTGCAAGATAAAATGTTGAACAATCTCAAGTTTTATTTTTAAAATTTTATATAAATGTGTATTTTATCAAAGCAGAGAACATTTTATATGGAAATTGATAATTAGTTTGTCAATCCAACAATGAAATAAATGCATTAACAAACCCTTGCAAGAATGGATATCACTTTTATATCATTCATTGGAACGTTGATCAATCCTACAGTTACATCATAATTTAAACATAATATATTTTGAGTGAGTTTTCTTTTTTAAAAAATTCATAACTTTTTAAAAAATGTTTTTTTTTAATGTGCGTATAATTGTTAATTTAACATCAATATTTATTTTATCATAACTAAATAATAAGACAATATATTTTTTTATACTTATATACATATAAATACATACTATGTATATATATTGGCATTAATAAATTCACAAATTGTAAAAATTGCAATAAATTACTTGACTGACTTTAGCAAAGAAATATAGAACTGAAGACTAGTACATACACAAATATATAGAAAATATAATTCCTCTAAAAGTTTATCATTATCTGACTTGCTTAAATTTAACTTGCATGAACACACATAAACAATAAAACTCTCAATGGCATCTGAACAGTAAGGCTTAGTTTATTTGCACATGAAAGCTCATAGGAAACACATACCATAACATTTTTTCCAGTACAGTGTATTTTAAAAAAATAAATAAATCAGCATTTTTCAAAGAATAAATTCTGTATCAAAACTTAAAGTTGCATTGTTTTAAAATATGGAGCAGATTAATTTTGTGTTAGTTTTCTCTAATAAAATTATTTTACAATCTTTTCATTTGTTGGAAACTGAAAGAAAATGACTCATGATAAATATCTGCATAAGTGAACATTCTTATTATTTTCTGTGTAATTACTGGACAATTGTAGGTTATAATGTTCATTTAATTTATACATGTATTACTGCATTTTCTTTTTGCAAACACACAATTGTAAACACGCATAAGTAAAAATCAATATCATTGACTTCAGTGACACTTTCTTAATACATATCAAAATACACAAAACAGAAATGTTAATCTTGGCAATTTTCAACATCTGTTTTTGTCCAATGGCTTGGGGCAAGTGTTAATAGAATAAAATAATTAATTCATTTAAAAAGACATAATTTTTGTTGTACCTTCTTAGTATTATATAGAAATGGTTTATTTTCCAAAAATAGAAAACAGGTTCTTATCATGAGGTAACAATGACTACAATAAACCATTCAAACATGACATTTACAATTTGACTAAAATGAACCATTCAAACATGACATTTACCTTTTTTTTTATAGACCTGTGTATTTAAAAATGTTTAAGATAAGAGAGTCTTAGCATTGTCATTAAATGTTGTGGTTGTAGTTTATAATCATTCAATAGTACACATCACAGCAGCAGTGTGGCATTTCTGCTGAAATAAACAAAACAGTAACAGAAACTACTGGCTTTACGGAGCAAAATAATTGATATAAATACAACACACCAAACTTTGAACACGTTAAATTGACTTTGTAGGTCAGATCAACTATTGTTTAGTAATAAATAAATGTGCATTTTGGGCTGGTCCTAAATGTCAACAATGAACAGTGAGAAAAGTAAGAATCACCAACTAGATCTGACGGAGCCGGTGGTCAGAAGGGCATCCAATAGATCTGACTGAGCCGGAGGTCAGAAGGGCATCCAATAGATCTGACTGAGCCGGTGGTGAGAAGGGCATCCAAACATGGGGAAATTATTCTCTTTATTGTCTTATTGATGAAAGCACAATGACAAAAAACAAAAACTTTTGTTTCATTAATGACTCTCAGCTCTGACAAAAATTTTCTTTATTCAGAGCTGTATTCACAAATAGGCACAAAACCTTAATGGAATACATAATTTTTCCCACCTAACTTGGTCAATAGCAAAGAATTCTGATGAATTAGCTATGGATAGTGTCCTTCGTCTCTGCCTTTCAGATCCCAGTCACAATGGGAAACTCAATATTTTTTCAATTAGGATAAACAGAATTTACTTTGTCTCTTAATGTGTGCACGTAGTTTATTTTTAAATTTAAAAGACAAAGATTCAACGAAGTTCTGGCTATAATCATAGAGTCTGTTTATTTCGGGAAAGACGCGTCTAAACTTTCAACTCAACTGCAGAGTTATGCAGCCAATATATGAACATTGACTGTGATCTTGAATCTACTATTGCAGTCTTATATCTAGCATCATGGCTGTGCTTCTTGGAACTTTCCTTTTGATTCCCATTTACTTAATGTTGTAAGTTGAAAGTCTTTGGGGGAAAAAAAGATCTGGCTTTCATCTCCTTGTACAGTTAAAAAACATGGAATCATTAGTTCCGGTGGCATTAATCATTAAGTGTAAAAATTTGACGGTGATCTAAGCATGAGTTCAAGGCCTGATGCACATGACAGGAGTTCAAAACAATCCCCTGTTTCAGACAGGGGGCTAGAATCATGACTGTCATTGCACACACCCATCCAGAGTCTCAAAAATGCGTCAGCTCATCCTGGAATTCTGACATTGATTCGTTGGGGAGTGATTCTCGTTTGGTGGTTATAGAATATTCATTGCTGTGGCGACGTTCGGATTTCGGAGAGAGTTTGTAGTTCATCCCTTGGGTCGAGCTTTGAAACTTGTCGGACTTTGTCCCATTCAGATTGGGATGCCATCCGTTTGTGGTGTGGAGTTGATGAGGATGTGGATGAAATCCATTTCCGTTTTTCGTCAGGTTGACCTTGGTGCTCCCTGTGCTGAGAAAACCGCTGCCGTTGCTGTTGCTCATTCTGCGCTGGTTGCCGTCAGCTTTAGAGGATGAGTCGGTGTACACAGATTTGATTGGTCCACGTCTGCGTTTGAGGGTTCCTGTCTGGAACAGCTGGATCCAAGCGAGCTTGGCCTCAGGGTTTAGGAGACACCGGAACACAAAGATGAGGAAACCTTGGAGGGAGTTACAGATACAGAAGATGTAACTGAAGACCAGCTTAGCCTCGTTAATGGCCAGGGGGCCAAAGACCCAGGTGATGCCCAGCAGGAACATGACGGTGAAGGCTCCCCTGATCTGGGCCGGTGTGATGGTCACCGTGTCGTTGTTCAGCTGCTGCTGTATAGAAATTGATGTGAAAAAAGTGTGACAACATAAAGTTGACTGAATTGAAAGAGACAGATTGTGTGTCTCAACAGACAGAAAAGTTATATAAACTAAGAAATGTTCACTTTGATAGATTGAAATTTTAGTTAAAAAATGTTTTTAACACTATCTCCAAAAAATATAATTAAAAAAGGAACCAAATAATAAAATGGATTTATGTTCTGAAAAATGATATTAATTTTATGGTTTGTACAATTCCTAAGCTAGCTTTGGTATGTTTTTCTGATTAGTTTTGGTATGTTTTTCTGATTAGCTTTGGTATGTTTTTCTGATTAGCTTTGGTAGGTTTTTCTGATTAGCTTTGGTATGTTTTTCTGATTAGCTTTGGTATGTTTTTCTGATTAGCTTTGGTATGTTTTTCTGATTAGCTTTGGTATGTTTTTCTGATTAGCTTTGGTATGTTTTTCTGATTAGCTTTGGTATGATTTTCTGATTAGCTTTGGTATGTTTTTCTGATTAGCTTTGAGAGGTTACCTGAAACTTTGGCTTGAGAATGACTCTGGCCACCATGATAAACACCACTGTATTAATTACTATAATGAGACAGCATGGAGCAATCAGAGAGCTGTAGTAAGCTGCTGCATTGCGACCGGTCAGAAAACAGCTGAATAAAATGATAAAATGATTATGTTTTGGAAAGTAAGTCCCCCTGGGTACAATTTATGTCATGTTTGTAAAGACTGTTGTATGTTTTAAGTAAAAATAAATTTACAGTGATCCAACTAAAATAAAAACTATTTCATAAAAATAATACAGAATAAAGCAAATATGTAAAATATACTAGTGTATTTCCCGTCAAAAAATGACGGAAGTTTTCAAAATGAATACATTTCAGCTGAAATCTATTAATTTTGAAAAAATACACATCAGAATAAAAATATTGTAATACAGAACTTTCATTTATTTTATTCATTTTTATTATTGAACCGAGGCAGATCCCGAGTCGCAGGTTCGAGCCCAGGTACTGGCAAGGCCTCTGGGGCATTGTGCTGGCACACATTCCCCTGCTCGTTAGTGATGGCTAATAACTTGTGAATGCTAAATCACTTGCCCCATAGTCCGTCATGGACTGGAAAGGGGGTCATTCATTTTATTCATTTATTTTCATATTGAACAATTTTATGCGGAACGTTCGGAAAGAGTTATTTTTGGTGCAGTAATTTGGTGCGCTGCTTTCTAAAATTAGTAGCGTCACAGACGGGACAGACGGGAAGGGACATACATTGCAAATTATGTATATTGATGCTTCTTTTACGGAGTTAAAATAACTTGAACAACAGACAGTACAGTTTATACATTTTTTGCAACAACTATAAAACAATATTTTAAACCTACACCATTTCTGTCTGTTGGCAAGTAACGCAGCGTTCACAGGCCACAGCTATAAGAGTTCCACGCATTACCCAGCCACCTTTGTTTCCTCAACTAGTGTTAGGTACCCTTTCAAAGCTGGGTGGACTCAGGGACACCATTGGCCCCGGAAACAAATACTTGCCTTCACATAGATTCAAACCCGTGACCAATGGTTCGCCGGTTGAGCACGCATGCCACTCAACCACCATGTCCCTGTTACATTGGGCCAGAACCCAAGCCATTTCAAGAGACTGGCACCATCAAGCATTAATTTAGACACCTTCAAAAATGTTTGATTTCTTCAAAGACTTAATTTCGTTTGTACTCACATTTCCCTTGGTTCTGTGTCGTTATGGTAGCTGTCGATATCTACAGCTGCTGTGATGCCAACAATTACAACAGGGACACCTGTTGGACATCATATTAAGTCTCATGTTATTGCAATGGTTTGGTCAAATTTGTCGCTGCCTTTCTTCCAAACCTCATCATCATTCAATCAATAAAAGCACATCAACTTGACACTTTAAACTGTCAAACAAAATTTGTTTCAAACCCATGTCTTCTTGTAACACCTGATGTTTACAAAGGTAATCTCTTTTTATTTAACTTCAAAATATTACAAGGGTAACTATTTGATTATTTTACCAATGTTAGATACCTCCAAAAACAAAGCCCAGATACCCCCAGATCATCAAACACTGTATATTGAAGACAGTCATACAACATACAAATTAAGACATTCATACAACATCCATCCATTTATATGCATTAGATAGCCAACTCATGCAAACAAACATTCATACAGACTACCTACCCCAAGCAAACACAAACACCTCATACAAACATCCATTCATACTACCTACCCCAGGCCACAAGACAACGTTTGACCAAGTAGAACCTCTCGTATTTACTGAAGACCGTGACAAGAGCCTGGTACATCTCTATGGCTTCCACCAACATCCACATGAATGCAGCCAGGATAAAGTAGTGGAGCAACAGGGCCACAATGACGCAGCCAACATTACTGAGAGAATAAACAACAGGATAAAGTAGTGGAGTGACAGGGCCACAAAGACATAGGATAAAGTAGTGGAGCAACAGGTCCACAATGACGCAGCCAACATTACTGAGAGAATAAAAAACAGGATTAAGTAGTGGAGTAGCAGTACTAAACAGCCATTACCTAAAGATTAAACAAAAGGAAAGAAAACAATTTTTATCTATGATTCTTTTATATAAATATACAGTTAAAAAATTACAATAAACTTTTCAATTAGTAAGCACCATGATATTAATTTCTTAAACTAAGTCAGGTAACTGAGACTTGGCTTTAAATACAGTCAGTTCTTACATTCAGTGATGGCATGAGCTCTCATTGGTCAATTAAAGAGGATTTTTTGGGGTTAAAGGTTAGACTGGAAATCCTGACAGAATTCTAACAACTACCGGTACTGTGACATGTCATTAACAACTACCGGTACTGTGACATGTCATTAACAACTACCTGTACTGTGAAATGTCTTTAACAACTATCTGTACTGTGAAATGTCTTTAACAACTACCTGTACTGTGTGACAAGTCATTATCAACTACCTGTACTGTGACATGTCATTATCAACTACCTATACTGTGACATGTCATTATCAACTACCTGTACTGTGACATGTCTGTAACAACTACCTGTAATATGACACGTCATTAACAACTACCTGTAATATGACAAGTCATTAACAACTACCTGTACTGTGACATGTCATTATCAACTACCTGTACTGTGACATGTCTCTAACAACTACCTGTAATATGACACGTCATTAACAACTACCTGTAATATGACATGTCATTAACAACTACCTGTGCTGTGACATGTCTCTAACAACTACCTGTACTGTGACATGTCTCTAACAACTACCTGTAATATGACACGTCATTAACAACTACCTGTAATATGACATGTCATTAAAAACTACCTGTAATATGACATGTCATTAACAACTACCTGTACTGTGAGACGTCCACTGATCCTACTAAGAAGATGATGTTGAGGAATATCAGAGAAGTCCCAAGCTGAATTAAAATCTTGCCTGACTTGTCATTGCTGAGACATCTGTGATTACAACAAATAATCACTCAAATAATCACTCAAATAATCACTCAAATGCAAGATTTTACATTTATTTATTGAAACTGGTAAAAACTCAGCTTAAATTTATAGCTTCTAAATCTTAATTATGTAATGTTATAGTGAATTTTTATAAAACTTTGTCTCATGATAAATTAAGGGCCCTGTCGGCTTTAGATTTATTGAACAAAGTATAAAGGCTCCTTTTATTAATTAACATGAAAATAAATCACTAGGCCCCAACAAACATAGCAAATAAATGGCTACTCACTTGAAGAGGGCATAGGTCAAGACAGTAATGGCCAGGCATGCCAGAGATATTCCACATCCTATGTAGGTGATGTACGTGAGGGCATCTTCATGTTCTTTAGATAATCTTTGACCAGGGGATGCATCCTTAAATTGAACAGTTAGCAACTTTTCACTTATCTTTATAAGTAATAGCAAGACATTGATTAGAACAAGGTAAAAATATAATTTGAAAATTCAGCACACACAAAATTAAACTTAAGGTCAGTTCAGACGAGAGACTGCCAAAGAGAATCTTCTATGGTGAGCTCCAGTATGGCCAGCGGTCCCACGGTGGGCAAAAGAAACGCTTCAAAGACACACTAAAAGCCTCAATGAAAGCGTTTGCCATCAATCCAGACACGTGGGAATGAGCTGCAATGGACCGATTCACCTGGCGCTCTTCCATCCACGAAGGTGCCGGGTCATGCGAGGCAAACCGGATCACCACCGCAGAAAAGAAGAGGCAAGCCCAAAAGGACCATGCTGTCAACCCTCCAGGAGATGTCGCACTCGTCCCTTGTCCCTTCTGTTCCCGAACCTTTCGTGCAATGATCGGCCTAATCAGCCATCTGCGCACGCACAGACAACCCTCGGATGACTAGAGTGGTCCTCGTCGTATCGACGGACGAACGAACACATGTAAACTACACTCTGTTATACCAGGATTTCAATGACTCGTGTTTATATGGATGGAATCAAATGACAACTCCAACTCTATAATTTGTTAAATAATTTATAAATATGATCCAAACTATTCACTCACAATCTATTGCTATTTTATCACTTTAAATTTCAGTACTCTTAAAAACAATGTGTTTAAATAAAATTCTGATGGTGTTAAGATAGTTTGGGACGTTAAGTTTTAGACTTATTTTTAGAAACTATCAAATCTGTATACCAATACAAAGTTGTGGTCAATGGAAAAAAGTTAGCTCTGATGTTGAATACTAAGATTCCACCCACCATGAGCACTGTGTCAGATGGTTAGAATGACATGTGACGTAACCAAACTCATACAAACTTATTCCACCCACCATGAGCATGGCAAAACTTGTCAGATGGTTAGAATGACATGTGACGTAACCAAACTCATACAAACTTATTCCACCCACCATGAGCATGGCAAAACTTGTCAGATGGTTAGAATGACATGTGATGTAACCAAACTCATACAAACTTATTCCACCCACCATGAGCACGGCAAAACTTGTCAGATGGTTAGAATGACATGTGACGTAACCAAACTCATCCTCAAACTGTATGACGCCATCTGTTGACCAATTGGAAGCTGGAAAAAAATGCCACATCAACATTTATAAAGTCAAACTCTGGAATACGTTTTTCAAGTCAGATTACATTATTCAATGTAAGACAGAACAATAACAAAATTTTAATTAATATATTATCTGTCAATTTCTAATTTTTTATTTTGTTTTCTTGGACATTTCATTTATTTAAAAAAAAATAAAAGGCAAGAAAGAAAAAAAATAAAACAATTTGCTAAAAATAATTATAGTTATTTTAAAAATGTAAGCTCTTTAACGTTTCTACTTTAATTATTTGTCAGTTTATGAATATTTTAGAGGTCAATTAAAAAATTAAAATTTGATGACTAAAAATAATATGTAGAAGACAATGCTAAATGTATAACAGTAAGAGCACAAATGAAAATAACTCACAATCAGTATCCCAAAAAACACATGTGTGATTGACACCTTCCTGAGAATCAAATAAAAAAAATCAATGATTAAATTCACAACAAAATCTTTTTCAATATAACATTTTCTTCATGATTAAGAAAAGGTAAAAAATGTGTGAGCTTAAATCAAATTTTTCTAATTTAAAAGACAAAATCTAAAATGTAAAATTTTCGTAACGCAATCAATGTCAAAATTAGTAATTCAGAAATATGTTGTAAACATTATTTTTTAAAATTGATTGATTTTCCTACTTTCCCCCCAATGGAATGAATATTTCAACTAAATATACATATTCTTATCAGAGCCCATTCCAATAAATAATACGACACTGTTCATTTTCTTCAATTTATTGTATAAAAAAAGAACTTACTTGAATCTTGGGAAGCCTAATGACAACTGGCTCTGACAAGTTGATGAGCTGCCTGCCACTGACGGTGGCAGAGATAACACGTTGCCTGTTCAATATCAAACTTGCCAGGTTGCCATAATGCTCAAAGCCTTCTGCTGGGACAAACAGCTGTGATCTTTTATAGCCAATAAATTGAAATCTGGTATCATTTGTTGCGCTGCTGTTTGAATCTCCAAACACTGACCATGGTAAGGTAATGCTCAAATTGTGCTGTCCAGAAAAATTAAATAATTAATAATAACACTTATTTAGAATAACTGATAGGTTTTGAGAACTATCAGAAAAACATCAACAGTAATAATCTTTGTACAATATTGCAACTCTTTGAGTTGCAATATTGTACAAAGATTATTACTGTTGATGTTTTTTTTTCTGATAGTTCTCAGAGAAAACACATATCAACAGTAATAATCTTTGTACAATATTGCAACTCTTTGAAATTCAAGTATCTTGATTAAGTTGGTTTTAAAAAGTTAGAAACAATTAAATGGTTTATATCATGTATAGTGTTCTATCTATAGGGAGACAAGCATAACAAAACTATTGTAAACTTTCAGTACTGTAGACACCCTGTTCTTTTCAGATCAATACATCGACATTACAAAATTTATTAAATTCCTATAAAGTAGATTTATACTTACATATTATAAGTATTGAAAATAAATTCTCTCATTGAAAAAACACTACAAGGATATATCTTTAAAAATCCTACCATTAAATCCAATTGGCTGCTATTGAAGTTGGTCTCCAACACAAATGTGAAGTTTTGCCGATCCTCTGTTCTGTTCAGTAAAATAGCCTTGACCTCAAAATCATTGGTTGGAATAGTTATCTCCCCATCGACTGTGATGTTGACTTCAGACGTGTAATTGTCTAGAAACTCCCGAAGCCTGAAAAATTTATATTATAATGTATTTATTACGTAAAGATCCGTTTGTAAAACATTTTAGCCATCTTGGGTATATTTTTACTTATGTTGACCATGACTAAAAATATTTTCAATTAATATCTAAAATGCAGTGTTTACTCAAGCATTAAACATTTTCTTTTTTTTTAAATTTATTTTATTGTATAGTCATTTAAAGAGATGATTGGTTGTGTCTCTTTGTTTTAGCAACCATAAAACTGTTTAAGTGAGGTCCCTGTATGTATGCCGTTTAAAATAGAAACCATCAGTATATGAGTAAAAGAAATACCTGGTATTTGTACTGTTGACTCTCTCTGCCTCATTGCTCACAGAAACATTAGCACGGCCAAGATTTCCCACCACGTTGAAGGCAACGCTGGCATGCTATGAAATAATGAACAGTTAGAATCAAAACTTTGTGAAAACCAACCTTTAAATCAAATTTAAAAGGTGACTGAATCTAATATAGAGAGCAACTAATAATCTTGACAATGCAATGATTGGATCAGTGACAATATCTCAAGTAAAGTTATTTCATAACAATGATACACTTTCATCAATTCATTTTCTTATACTACATATGATATTTTTGTGTGAAAATTATTTGAAAATTAGTGTATTTATCAAAATTATAGCATAATGATTGCATATGAGTCTCAAATTCAAAAGTTGGTCTGTCATTTTTGTTTCTATTTTATTAGATTTTGAGGACATATAAGATAAGATTTCATAACAAAAAAATCACTCTGTTAGGTGAAGTAATACATAATAGTAAGGACAGAAGGGCACTGTAATCAAGCAAAATTGTGCATTGACAGTGTCAATCTATTTACCTCCTTTTTGATGAGGGTCTCATTATAGAGATCTAGCAGCTCATCGGTGTAGAACACGACTTCCTTCACTGTTAGTTTTGACGGGTCTGACGTTTGATCCAACAAGTTATTCAGCTTCTGAGACACAGATCCAGCTTTAAAAAGAATTTTGTAGAAAATAATGAACAATAATTGTTGTTACTCACACAAGTTAATTCATAATATTAGTGTCACCTACATATAGATGCATTATTTGATTTTTTTTATTTCAATAAAACCTAGAAGAATTTCTTAGTTGGTTTATCAAATTTATGCTACAATTTAAAATGAAAAGATTTATTAAAGTTGTTGAGTCCCTTTCTTAATTTTTTTATAATATGTTGATCAGGTTTTTAACCCAGTAACCTAAATGGATCAAAAACTTTATTTAAGTTCTGAAATTTCCTGTTAAATAATTTTTACATAATATTTAAGTTTATTATTTTTTCTCCATAAAATAACTAACTTTTTTTAATTGAAGATTCTGACTATAAATCCTTTATATATGAGACATTACTGAAAGTATGTTCAACATAATATGCACTGCGCATAATACACACAGCACGACAAACTAGCATAAAAATTTACATGCTTCTTAGCGATACATAAAGATAATATAAAAATTAATTAATACAAATTAAGTACATTCGATCAATGTGAAAATTTGATAGATCATTTTATCAATCGCTACGAGTCTGGATGAAAATTTCAGCTCGATAGGATACCGGGAGGTGGGTTAAAAATCGATCCAAAGTTTTTGTAACAGACAAGCAGCTGCTAAAAGTTAATGTAAAAGATTTAAAAACCAGAAATTTCAGGTGGAATTTATCTAGATTTCAGTTTTCATGTAGTTAAAGATATCAATGTTACGGAGCATGTCAATATGTGTCAATGTTACTGAGCATGTCAATATGTGTCAATGTTACGGAGCATGTCAATATGTGTCAATGTTACGGAGCATCTCAATATGTGTCAATGTTACGGAGCATCTCAATATGTGTCAATGTTACGGAGCATGTCAATATGTGTCAATGTTACAGAGCATGTCAATATGTGTCAATGTTACGGAGCATGTCAATATGTGTATCACTGTTACGGAGCATGTCAATATGTGTCAATGTTACGGAGCATGTCAATATGTGTATCACTGTTACGGAGCATGTCAATATGTGTCAATGTTACGGAGCATGTCAATATGTGTCAATGTTACGGAGCATGTCAATATGTGTCAATGTTACGGAGCATGTCAATATGTGTAAACCAGTTAACCAATGAAAAAAACAACCCAGTCTTACTCTGAGGACATTGCAGCCTTTGGTTGACACAGATGCATCCTGATTGGTCAGACTGACACGCAGCCCTCAGCTCACACCTGTTGCCTGTCCAGTCTTGACCACAATCACATCTAAATGTCGTCTGGGATATATTCCTGCACAGCCCACCATTCTGACACTCATTAACGTAGCAGGTGTTGCGTGCCGAGCAGTCAGGGGGTAGATAGCCTGGTGGGCAGTCACAGTAGTAGCCATACGCTGAATCTGGTACGCAAGTCCCTCCGTTTTTGCAGTCGTGCTGGAAGCACTGGTCCAACTTTGAACAGTCAGGTAGGAGGTAGCCTTCTTGGCACTCGCAGCGGTAGCTTTTCTCAAACTCAACCAAACATTCACCTCCGTTCTGACATGGTTGGCTGTAGCAAGGGTTGTAAAGAGAGCAGTCTGTCATGTTGTAGCCAGGCAGGCAATCACATTTGAAACTGTTAGGGGGAATGTTGGTACAGTTTCCTCCATTTTGACATGGCTGTACAAAAAAATATATTATTAGAAGAAAAATATTTTTTTTACAAATAAATATGTTTCACAAGATCAAACTAAAGATACCTACATCAATTGTTACATTAATGTTTTACATGTTATCATTAATCATAACCCCCTTTACAGACCATGATGGCCTATGGGGCAAGTGAAGTAGCATCCGCAAGTTTCATTGAGCCACCACTAACGAGCAGGGGATTGTGTGGCTAGGACAATGCCCCGGGGGCCTTGCCATTACCGAGGCTCGAACCCGGGACTGGAGTTTTTGCCTCGACTGGATAGTCCAGCGCGCTACCTCTTAGACCACCGCACCCTCGATGTTATCGTTGTTTAATAAATATTTATCAGGTTCTCTGTTATTTAACTAGTTTGAAGACACATTAAATTATTCAGGCTACAACTAATACAATATTTCAACTGTGATAAGTAACGATAACTACACTATAAGATAATGTCATAGTGAAGGCAATATTTAAGTTTCATTCAAATAAAATCAATATACATCTTACTAAGCTAATGACATTATAATGAATTGTCTTTATTGTTCTCTTAGCTGATGATGGTTTTTAGATGTAGTAAAAGGAATTGAAACTAATTGATCAAGTGTTAGGCCATTTAACTTACACTAGAGCTGCACAAGTTCTGATACTGGCATCTTGGCCCATACCAGCCATCAGGACAAGCACACGTGTAGTAGGGTTTGTACTCTGCTATTGTATTGTTGTTGACATCATAGCTCTCACAGAGACCATGTTCTCCACACGGGAGGCTCAAACACACGTCGTAGTTGAGGCAGTGTTTACCAAAGTAGCCATTGATACAGTCACAGCTGGAATGAAATAATTGAGAAAGATTTCAAGTGTGTTACATGCCATTATTTCAGGATCTGCCCAAAATTGTGAGACCAGTTTGTCAAAGGAATGTTAATTTGAAAATGTAAATTACCCCTTCATCTTCTCTTATCTATACAGATGCTCCTTCTATACAGAAGATTGTTGCATTCACAGACCATGCCGGTCTGTTGGCAAGTGACGCAGGGTTCACAGGCCACGGCTATGAGGGTTCCATGATATTCCCAGCCGCCTTTGTTTCCCTATTGTCAGGTACCCATTCACAGCTGGGTGGACACGGGGACGACCTTGGCCTCGGGAAGTAATCCCTGCCTTCACGGAGATTCAACCCCATAACCATTGGTACGTGCAATCCATTCGACCACCGAGCCCACTTGAACTTTCCATTAAAAAACATATTTTTAGTATAGAATCTGTAGGACAAATTTCACCCATAAAACACTTCCATATGAACCGTAAATGGAACAACAACCATTTGTGATTTTTTAAAAAAGTATCCAATTGATTTTATACCTTTTACCAGTTCTCCCTATATACCACCACAAATTGTCTCACCTTTGTAAATCTAATAAAATTTTTTTTAAAGATCATGTTTTTATAGGTTATGCATACAGTGACAAGAGCAGACAGAATTTGTTTCTACAATCAGACTTTAATAAAACAGAAGAGGTTTGAGCATGTCTTAATTATAGACTTTGATATATGCATGTAAAATATTTGTTATATGCATATAAATTATTTGATATGTGTATTTAAAATTATTTGATATGTGCATATAATTATTTGATATGTGTATATAACTATTTGATATGTGTATATAATTATTTGATATGTGTCGGCTTATGAACGAACAGGCTATAGAACGAGTATATACCGTATTTGATATGTGTACATCAATTATTTGATATGTGCACATCAGTTATTTGATATGAGTATATAATTATTTGATATGTGCATATCAATTATTTGATATGTGCACATCAGTTATTTGATATGTGTTTATCAATTATTAGATATGTTGTAGATATCAACATCAAGTTTTTACTACAATAATTATTAAAAATTGCTGTCATTGACAGTAAGTGAACATGTTTTTTGTTCTCTTTGGTTTAAGTCATGTTTGGATGTGCAAGACAGGTGAGTTGGCTTGCAATAATTTGTGTTCTCAGCCCATCCGATCATGTTTTGTCAAATGAGACAAAACAGGATTTTTTAAATTCCACATTTTCAGTAACTTATTCTATTATAATTATCATAAATTTAACACCAGAGAAAATATGGTTTATCAAAGATGATAATATGTTACACATATCACATACTTGTATGACGTTGTTGAGATCTGGCGACAGCTTCCATTATTACAATCGACCCCATAACAGGGGTTAAAGTACTGGCACTCGTTTCCACTGTAATCAGGGGTACAGTTGCATTTGTAGGAACCGTAAATGTCTGCGTTACAAATTCCATTGTTCTTACAGGGCTTCAGCTGACAGGGATCTGCAGTCTCACATCGTTGGCCTGTGGTATCAGGTTGGCACTAGAAACATTGCAATAAGAATTTTAATTAATTGACCCATAAGTGCCTCAACCTTTATTTCTTATCTTATCTTATATTATCTGTTGCAGACGCTCCTTCTATACAGAAGATTATTGCGTCCTATGCTTATTTTGAATGATGTAATAAAATAAATGTCAAATTGGCCCTTTCAAAGCTAATAGATTTACACAATTAAAAATTATTTCAATTATATGAAACAAAACAAATGATTATTTATGCTGAAAATACTAAGGCAAGTTAGATGCTGGGTCCCAAATATAATGATTGAGAATTTTACTCATACTGTTGTTATGTCCACATAAAATAGCTTCATGTGTCGTACTTAGCCAGATGAGAGAACAAAAGAATTGTATTCATTTATATCATTTTTATTTTAATTGGTTTGATTAAAAATTTCAAATAAACCCATTTAAAAACAATTTATGACAACTCTCTTAATTAATAAAACTAGAACAAACATGTAAAATGGATATTTAAGAGCTTTTCAAACACAAGCTCTATAAAAGGAAAGAGGATTTTTAGGCACTTACCAAACAATAGAAAGAATCATTGACAGGGACACATGTTCCATAGTAAAAGCATGGATTGATTTTACATGCATCTTTGTATTGACACCGGTCTCCATGGTAATCGTCAAGACAGTTACACAAATATTGTGTGTCTGACTGACGCTTGCACACACCCCTGCCAGCCACACAGGGAGAAGGTACACACGGATCTGTCACCTTAGGAACAAGACAGAAAATAGACATTGAAATTGGCTACATTTTTAAATGGGTCTTTTAAATTCAGCTTTGCATAGTACATAAACAATATCAAGCTGCAACCAAAGTTTTAGACAAACAATGGCACACCAAAACTTTAATTGCCCAAAAGTAATGGCGCAGCAGAACTTTAATTGTACATAAAAATTGCATTACCAGAACTAGAATTAACCTAAATTGCTTTAAAAAATAAATTTGATAACCATTTTTGCTGGTGTGTGGTGGTTATTTTTTCATTCTCAAAAAAAAAGTCTAATACATGTTTTTTTAATTCTTATGTCCTGTTCATCTAGAGTTGTTTTATTTAGCTTTAATTTTTTTTTAAATATTGTGCTGTTTGTGTGCATCTGTGACCAACACATCAGAAAATATGTAACACTGTCTGTACATTCTGACACCAGAAACATAAATTTTCCTTAAAAAATATGCGTTTTCATTTTACAATTTAAATGTAAGAACTGAATAATGTCACTGTTTCTCAAACTAGAAATAAGATTTAAATAGTATCAAACTTTGCACATGTCATGAGTCATGACACTAAATTCAGTTAATGACACCCGAAAATTCTGCATGATGTAATTGATATAGTTAAGGTGCGATGGATTCACTTCTACTAAAAGACATTATCTCACAGTATAATGTAGATGAAATAAAAAGATGGATCTGCACACACTTATAATAAACTTTACCTCACAGTGGTCCCCTGAGAAGCCATCCTTACACTGACAGGAATAAGATCCATTGTTGGGTGTAGACAGACACATTCCTGAGTTAGCGCAAGGTGTATCACTGCACTTGTCATAATACTGGCAGAAGTCCCCAATGTAGCCCGTGGGACAGGTGCAAATGTTGGATGCATTACCCACATCAAAACAGCTGAAACGTTCAAATTATTAAAAAAAACACACACATTATTTTTCAATTAAAAATTTATTTTTTTAAAGTTAAAAAGGCTTTAAAAAATTAAAAGGTAAGACGTGACAATTAAAACTACGATATGAGAATTACTTTGAAATGTATGAATAATTATGTGATTAAATGTCAAAATGATATGCTAAATTATTTTAAATAGTTGATAATTATTGAGGTAATCACTTGATTTGGTACCATAAAAATCTTATTAGATAGTTTGACACTTACGTTCCTCCATTCTGGCAAGGGAGATAAGCACATAAATCCTGTAATTCGCAGTTATCTCCCTTCCACCCCGCATTACAATCACATGTGTAGCTTTGTGGAAGCCCTGGACTCTCTTGTGAACAGGTCCCTCTGCCATTGCATGGATTGTTGTAATTACACACAGAAAACTGGTGATACTGACAGTTGGTAGTGTATCCTGAGCAATGAAATGAAGTAGCATTGTACAAAATCATTGTGTCTCTTAAACTAATGTATCGTTCAGATTAAACGGGGGTAATTTAATGGTGAATAAATCTTATTAACATGAAGCCTATAATACATTATTATAGTGCTGAGTTGGCTGAGCAAAGACATAATGATTTAATTTTAACTATTGAAAACCCTTGAAAAATTGCTTTCTAAAAAAAATTTCATTGTTTATTTAGTTTGACTCAAGTCCCATTGCCTTATTCCAAATGACTTTGACATGAAAGTTCTTTTATTGATATGTTTTAAAACAACTGAAATATGTTATCTTACTAGGTTAATCCGCAAACGATTTAAAACCCAACATGATAAAATGTAATTGATTTATTGCAAATAATTTTTTACAATCACTAAGATGAAAAGTAAAATGTTTTTTTCAGTATTTAAAGTAAAGGGATTTCGTCAGTATAAAATTAAAATGTTTTATTTAATACAACAGAAACACACTGTCAGAGACAAAGTCAACGAACCTGTTGTTGTTTTGTTGAAAGTGAGTTGTAAGTGCGTGTCATGCACAGATGCGTTTGATTTAACACTTATTGAAAACACAAAGGTGTCTCCCATTTTTGTTCCGTTTATCAGGAGACAAGTCTCGGTGAGTCCATCAGTGTATGGAAGGAAATCTGTCCTGAAATGGCAAAAGAATGACTTTTTTTTCTTGTAAAGGATTTTGCTGTTAATATTCCCTATTACTGCCCTTGTTACTATAAAATCGTGGATATTGTGTTGGTAAGTAAGGCCTGTTAAAAAGAGAGGAATATATTACGTGGTAATACATCTGGACAAGTTAAATTGAATTTTGTTTTTTAAATCCCTCAATGTATATATCTTTTTTAACAAATTATTTCGTAAACTTTAGTATAAGTTTTTGCCAAGACTATATTGACACCACCAAATAATCATATGATATGGGCTTGGTTTGGACTTCAGTGTACGGAATACCCTACGATGCCAGTTTAATGAAAGGTAATGAGACTGATGAAGACCGAACCAGAGGCGAGCTTTGGGGGTGGCGAGTAGGGCTGCTGCCCCACAGCTGTGGGGCCTCAGAGCATGTTGGGACCTGGCGATGGGAAACTCTTTACACTATGAAATCTGGACTTACACCTCTCAGCCCCATTCATGACATTGACCTACACCTCTCAGCCCCAATCATGACATTGACCTACGCCTCTCAGCCCCATTCATGACATTGACATACACCTCTCAGCCCCATTCATGACATTGACCTACACCTCTCAGGCCCGATTCATGACATTGACCTACACCTCTCGGCCCCATTCATGACATTGACTTACACCTCTCGGCCCCATTCATGACATTGAACTACACCTCTCAGCCCCATTCATGACATTGACATACACCTCTCAGCCCCATTCATGACATTGACCTACACCTCTCGGCCCCATTCATGACATTTACTTACACCTCTCGGTCCCATTCATGACATTGACCTACACCTCTCGGCCCCATTCATACCATTGACATACACACATTGGCTCCATTCATGACATTGACATACACCTCTCGGCCCCATTCATGACATTGACCTACACCTCTATGCCCCATTCATGACATTGACCTACACCTCTTGGCCCCATTCATGACATTGACATACACACCTTGGCCCCATTGATGACATTGACCTACACATCTTGGCCCCATTCATGACATTGACCTACACCTCTTGGCCTCATTCATGACATTGACATACACACCTTGGCCCCATTCATGACATTGACCTACACATCTTGGCCCCATTCATGACATTGACCTACACCTCTCGGCCCCATTCATGACATTGACCTACACCTCTTGGCCCCATTCATGACATTGACATACACACCTTGGCCCCATTCATGACATTGACCTACACATCTTGGCCCCATTCATGACATTGACCTACACCTCTTGGCCCCATTCATGACATTGACCTACACATCTTGGCCCCATTCATGACATTGACATACACACCTTGGCCCCATTCATGACATTGACCTACACATCTTGGCCCCATTCATGACATTGACCTACACCTCTTGGCCCCATTCATGACATTGACCTACACCTCTTGGCCCCATTCATGACATTGACATACACACCTTGGCCCCATTCATGACATTGACCTACACCTCTATGCCCCATTCATGACATTGACCTACACCTCTTGGCCCCATTCATGACATTGACATACACACCTTGGCCCCATTCATGACATTGACCTACACACCTTGGCCCCATTCATGACATTGACCTACACCTCTTGGCCCCATTCATGACATTGACCTACACCTCTCGGCCCCATTCATGACATTGACCTACACCTCTCGGCCCCATTCATGACATTGACCTACACCTCTTGGCCCCATTCATGACATTAACTTACACCTCTGGACCCCACACATGACATTCACTTACACCTCTGGACCCCACACATGACATTTACTTAACCTCTGGGCCCCATTTATGACATTCGCTCAGGGTCCCGAGTACTGCTAAGTTAAAACAAACCTTTCTATAGATCCACTAACTTCGACTAAATATCCTTCAAATTTAACTTCGAGCATAGGGTTCTTCCAACAAAGCGTGGTTGTCGTCCTTGTTGTGGCGATGCAGAATATTTCAGGCTCTGGGATACAGAAACAATATAACGGTTAGAACTTGTGGCTTTGTTAGAGACAAGTTAACGGTTAGAACTTGTGGCTTTGTTAGAGACAAGTTAACGGTTAGAACTTGTGGCTTTGTTAGAGACAAGTTAACGGTTAGAACTTGTGGCTTTGTTAGAGACAAGTTAATGGTTAGAACTTGTGGCTTTGTTAGAGACAAGTTAACGGTTAGAACTTGTGGCTTTGTTAGAGACAAGTTAATGGTTAGAACTTGTGGCTTTGTTAGAGACAAGTTAATGGTTAGAACTTGTGGCTTTGTTAGAGACAAGTTAACGGTTAGAACTTGTGGCTTTGTTAGAGACAAGTTAATGGTTAGAACTTGTGGCTTTGTTAGAGACAAGTTAATGGTTAGAACTTGTGGCTTTGTTAGAGACAAGTTAACGGTTAGAACTTGTGGCTTTGTTAGAGACAAGTTAACGGTTAGAACTTGTGGCTTTGTTAGAGACAAGATTTTTTTTACATTATTTCCTCAACTAGAAAAATTTTAATACCTGTATTAAAAAATATTTTGAAAGATATTGTGTTAAAAGTATAGCACACTCAGGACATTGTGGAAAATGCAACAAGTAATTATTTAAAAGATTGGTACACCATATTTTATTGCCCTTTCTTGCATAGAGATTCAATAGCCGTAATATAAGATCCACGGGACAAGCCATGACAACTTCTACGGATTGTAAATTTCATATTAATGTCCTCTTCTTCTTTATTTTTCCTTTTATTTATTTAATACTTCTAAATTTCCGTCAGACCCATTCCACTCTTATGTGATCAAATTAAGCAAAGCCAAAATGATCCATTGGTGGATTCTTTGTAAACTCGGGTAACAATGTATTTTCTTAATTGTGTTTTTCATAAAAATTATACAATAATGGGTAAGGCTAAAATTTCTAAAATAGTTTATTAGTATACCAAACAATAACGTAAAAAAGATTTGAAAAAAAAACTATTGCTTATTTATACTTTACATATATTTTGATTTGTGACAATATGAAAGTTATTTACATTTGGAACAATGAAAGCTGAACACAATTCTTGTAATTTAACCTTAAACATATAAACAATTGTTGTGAAGAGACCTAACTGGGGCTCCCACTAGAAGCAGACGCAAGATGCTGTAAGCATTTTTCAGTTTTTTACTTAGAGATACATAAAGAGAAAATTTAAACCAAAAGTGACATATGCTTGACCGACAAAATGACAAACATAAGAACGGACGGGTTGACATTTTGAAATAAAATCTTCTACAGTGGACAATAATTGTTTGAATAAATACTTGTGCCAACTCACGTCTGACCATCACGACGACTATTTTCACGGTTGTCGTGGCCGTTAGCTGGGGCGAGCCTCCGTCCACGGCTGTGACGAGCACATCAAAAGTAGAGATGGCGTCTGGGACTGTCTGGGATAACAACAACTGAGCTGTCCTTTCGTTGCCCGTGGCGTCTTCGTTGACCAGTCTGACGTAATCAAAGGCTGGCTGAAATTAGGAATTTTGTTACAGGTAAAGAGGAAAGTTGTTGGTTATTTTGGCGTTTGTGCGGTAGTGCTGCTGTATAATTTAGAGAGACAGGCAAATAGACTCTGAGGAGTGTAATACCCCAAAAAATTAGAGCTTCGAATACCGAGTGTCGTATGTCTGAATGAGAGGCTTAAAGAAGTTCTTCAGTATCAGTTCTCTCGAGGGTTAGTCCATGAACAGAAACGTGAATACACAATACGAAATGTGCACGACGACGTCGCACTTGACCTCTCGACCCCAAAATGTCAACAATGGCAAGGATACCATGTCCGCTAATCTGGTTCCGACTCCGTGGACAAAAATACGAATCTGGATAAACATGTCAGATATTTTCAGTAGCGAAATATGTTCTTAACGGCATGTCATGTTTGCGTGTCAGAGTGCATGTTACTTACGTCACAGACGAGTTTCTGACCTGCATGTCGATCCATGTCAAGTATCTCTTACCCTCCCTCCTGCCCCCACCCCTTCCCCGGATTCGTCCAAATGCTCGTCATCATCGTACGTCCCAGGTCAACCCTGAACACTTCCCTCAAGGTCACGTTCTTACGGTCAAAGTTCAAATATCTTGATCACATCCTCAAGGTCACGTTCTTACAGTCAAAGTTCAAATATCTTGATCACATTCAAGGTCACGTTCTTACAGTCAAAATTCAAATATCTTGATCACATCCTCAAGGTCACGTTCTTACAATCAAAGTTCAAATATCTTGATCACATCCTCAAGGTCACGTTCTTACAGTCAAAGTTCAAATATCATGATCACATCCGCAAGGTCACGTTCATTCATTGAAATCATCCAAAAAATCACGGCCTTTAAGTACCCAAAGGTCACGCAGTTAAGGTCACGTCACAAGGTCACATTCTAATATTAGATTTTTATTCCGAGATTACATTCCAGGATCAGCCTCCGGTGACACAAGTCACGCCCTCCCGGTCAGAGCCCCACCTACTTCCAATTTCAAACGGTTACATTTTGTTGCGATAAACCCAGGACTCGACTATTCATTTCATTCTAAATACATGTATTATGAATTAAAAGAAAAAGGGGTGGGGTGATGGTGGGTGCTTAACTCAATTAACTGTCAAGAGCATAAAAGACAATCTTAAAATTCGTATTGAAGCTATAATCACTAAATAACATGGAATAATTACAATGGCGTCATATCGTTTTGAAAGGTAAGATATAATAAGTAATGATCGCAATCCGCCAATCAGAACGAAACGGAACGGTGTTCTTCTCTTACAACAATATCCATCCAATGATCATGACATGGCTGCAAGTAATTCTGGAACAATCGTTGGAATGATACATCTGTCAGCTATTGGCTTAAAAAAAAATATTAGCATTTTTTGGAAGCTGTAAAAATTACCCTCCCATAATTACCTGATTTAAAGGAACAGACATTGCAAACCGCCTGTTGTAGTCCTCTTTGTCCTCATCTACGGCCATGACCTTCCCAATCAAGGTGCCGACCCCATAGCGGTACGCCTCAAAAACGATGGAGTTGTTCAAAAAGCGTGGGGCATTTTCGTTCTTGACCGAGACTTCTATCTTTATGTGCTTGTAGTCTACCTGTGTAGAGACAAAAGAGATTTACGTCATCAAAGATACTTCAAAAACTAAACAATTATTAATCGTTCTTTGGAGAAAAAATATTGGGCCGTAAAATTCAACTTTAAAATAAGTTCAGACATTTTCCCGATAGTTGTTTAGTGATTGAAAAAATGATAGTAAACAGTGCGCCATTTGATCATAAGGTCTTCCCAGTAAAATATTATCGACTTGTGTTTTAAAGTGGCCAACTATAATTAGAGATAATTGGAGACTAAAATTATTAAGAAATTTAAAATAGATAGGACAAAGAAAAGAAATGAAAATTGAAGTATCGATATAATTAATTGGCCGTGACAAGTTTGACCAGTCCGGGTTATCCAGTGCAAACATTTTACATGACCTCCGTGCACTTTGAAATTAGAAACTTCTTTGGCGTTATTAATAACTCATTATTCTGACATATGTTATGTATTGTATGTGAAATTTGAAGTTCTGTGAGTGAGTGAACGCTTTAAAAGTTTGATTTTAAGCCGTAATCATGTTGTTGAATTGCCCTAACCTCTAATCCCTAACGCTAATCTCTCACTCTACCTGTAAACCTAACCCAAGCGTCTAAACTCTAAGCGTACTCTCACTCATCTTTAAACCTAACCCAAGTGTCTAAACTCTAAGCGTACTCTCACTCATCTGTAAACCTAACCCAAGCGTCTAAACTCTAAACTTATCCTCACTCTATCTGTAAACCTAACCCAAGCGTCTAAACTCTAAGCGTACTCTCACTCATCTTTAAACCTAACCCAAGTGTCTAAACTCTAAGCGTACTCTCACTCATCTGTAAACCTAACCCAAGCGTCTAAACTCTAAGCGTACTCTCACTCATCTGTAAACCTAACCCAAGCGTCTAAACTCTAAGCGTACTCTCACTCATCTTTAAACCTAACCCAAGTGTCTAAACTCTAAGCGTACTCTCACTCATCTGTAAACCTAACCCAAGCGTCTAAACTCTAAACTTATCCTCACTCTATCTGTAAACCTAACCCAAGCGTCTAAACTCTAAACGTATTCTCACTCTATCTGTAAACCTAACCCACGCGTCTAAACGTATTCTCGCTTGTCATATTGATATATTATTTACTTACTAAATAAGAAAGAAAAATTTCGACTTCGTTCATTTGTAGAATATGCTGAGCTGAACAAAACTATTGTTTTCATGACTTTATTTGTAAATTTTTTTTTGAATGGATGTTTGTGACTGTTGAGCGATTGCAATGCGGTGCTGAGTAGCGTCATTTATTAACCTTGTTGAATTAGTTTTCATTGACTATCAGTATCAATTATCAGTAACGAGCTCCATACAGTGAAATATTGTCACAAGGCAGCGTGCTTAAGCCCATGAATATGTATTTGATGTGATGTTTCATTTTGAAATATTCAACTCCCGAGACAGAGCAGCAATCCTGGTGGAGAGATTAACGGAGTGCTGAGTGCACGAAGGTCAATTGCCAGTAGGGTGGTGGCAGATTTTTAATAAAGGATTTTTAGCTTTCAGATTACTTTTTAAATGTTTTTTTTAAACAGCAACCAACATTTTGGGTTCTTGGTTTCAAACGAAAACAAAAAATAAAAACTGTCACGATAATTTCATGTTAAAATGTTTTTGAACCTCTTATGAGACTAGATACGCGGAGAAATAGACATAACATTAATTGTATTTAATTGTATGAAAAGTTAAAATTGAGAGCAAGCTTGGGATGTATAATAAGAATAGTTGTTATGACATAAATCAACAGAGGTTATGATAGTTGCATGCAACGTAAGCTTTGAAAAACAATATTAATAGCGATGTCTTTTTAATATCACTTCTTGTTTCGTTTTTTGTTGATTAGTTGCAATTCAAGAGCAAAATCTCATAACACAAATCAGTCACTAATAACGAATATTTAAAAAAAAATTGGGGGGGTACAAGGTACGAAAAATAATTCCACGAAAACTGGTAGAATATAATTTCTTAAATTGGCAGCATCGAATATTTGTTTAAAACAGGACACATCATTACCTCTAACAAATATCATTGCTCTGAGTCTTGAAGTAAAATCGATTGCTCTTTAAATGTTTGTAATATATTTTTTTCAAAATTTAACGTGATGGAAAAATACGCTTATTAGAAGAATAGGGTAAATTATGAAAACCCATTTTTGCATGCTTACAAGAACATATTTTTTAATAATTTGAATAATCATTGAAACTCTGAAATGTCTTCTGTGGTATCAATTAGAAATATGATAGAAAATCTCAAGATAGTTGTTTCTGTATCTTAAACCATCGCTAGCATATTTTTTAACAGCATTCAAAACCAGGACAGTAAAAAATTAAAAATTAATACCGACGCATAATTAAGTAATTTTTTTAACGAAGTATTTTTTTTAAAGAATAAACATTAATATAAATGTAATTGAAATATTTATTATACATTTTCAAAATATGTGTTAGCAATTGATATATCTGTAAAAGTAAAATAAATAAAATGAAATGCCGAACAATATAAATCGTGTGTGTGTGGGGGGGGGGAGGGGGGAGCATGCAGAGTTATTGAGTGTGTCTGTAAATAGCAATGACGACGACCTCAGTCCAAATATTAAACTAAATTTCACTTCAAGGCTTAAATAACATGTACACAATATAAATGATGCTTTGTGTAGTCTTACAAACATGTCAATAAGACAAAGGATGGTTTGTGTGGTCTTATTAACATGTACACAAAACAATAAAGGTTTACACATCTTAACAGAAAATTAGATAAAAGAACAAAAGGACATTTAAATAAAGTGAATATTCACATGACCTTTTATTTGGTGCACATTCAGTTTTGTGTGTAAGTTTTGTTTGATTGTATTTGGTGCGCATTCTGCTTGGTGTGTAAGTTTTGTTTGATTGTATTTGGTGCGCATTCTGCTTGGTGTGTAAGTTTTGTTTGATTGTATTTGGTGCGCATTCTGCTTGGTGTGTAAGTTTTGTTTGGTTGATAGAAGTGATCAATGTCTAGTAGTATCGGCTGTTCTGTCATTGACAGAAAACATGAGTTATGTGTATGACATCCCGCCGGTATTTTACCTTACGCTTTTTTCACGCCCCTGAACTAAATTAATATTTTAATTTCTCATTCTTTTAAACGGTAGGGTCATTGCACAATAGCCTGATATATTTCCGTTAAAAATTAATCTCATACTGAGAAACTAACGCCAAAGTTTTAACGCCCTCATTTAGCGCAGCCATTGGATTTAAAAAATGAATTAATTTTAAAGACAAAGGAAAAAAACCGTAAAACAAAAACAAAGTTTTTGACTATAAATCCTTTATATACGAGATATAACTAAAAGAATGTTCATTATAAATTATAATGCGCAGCGCAAGACAATCCAAAAATACTAAATTTTAGTTATGTCTCGTAAAACATGTTTAGTATAATGCGCACAGATCGGGAACATATTTTTAAAAAGTATCGTCAATATAATACACAGTGCGACAGAAAGATTGTTCAATCTAATACGCACCGCGACACTCTAGCACAAAAAATAACATGGTACATAGAGATAAATAGAGAAGATCTAAAAATTCATTAATTTAATTACGGTACATTCCATCGATTTGAAATTTCGATACATCATTTTTATCATCGGCACGAGTCTGCCTGCAAAATTTCAGCTCGCTAGCATACGAGGAAGTAGATTAAAATCGATCTAAAGTGTTTTCAACAAGCAAGGCCTCAAGCAGACACCACGAGTTAATATAAATGATTTAAAAATTCTTGTTTTAGAACTCGCAATATTCAACTTTTTAAAAATTGATTATATTCATAGATAAAAATGTATGCGCCATTTTTAGTCCTTAAATCGTGTTAATTATTAACGTGTTAATTACAAACTCCTAGTTAAAACTGTTATATTAGTAATTTGAGCACGTAAAAAAAGCAACATAACGGTTGTCACTCAGCAATTTCACGTTTATAACAGTGACAGTGACGTAGAGAAAAAATACTTATAACATTGACATCACGTGGTTACACGTGCTTCATGCAGGACTGAAAACATTAATTTTTAAAAATTAAATATCAAAGATCTTTATTTACGGAATGGCTCGTGGGCCTAAGACAAGTTGGAGGAACTGTTCTTTGGCCTTTGAAATATTTGTGATTTATGACTCTTTGAAGAAAATCGCAGTCAGATAGTCGCATGACCAGCAACCACACCATCTAATGTTCCCAGCATACCCTGTGAAACTGTCAGATTGCCCAAACCGTCAGGTTGCCCAAACTGTCAGGTTGCCTGAACTGTCAGGTTGTCCAAACTGTCAGGTTGTCCAAACTGTCAGGTTGTCTGAACTGTCAGGTTGTCCAAACTGTTGGACTTCTAACATAATTCACACGATTTTGTCCATATAACAACACTTAGCCTGTCATATATTACCTTGGTTAACTTTAAATGGTGACAGTAATGGCGCCATATTGCGTAATAAAAATAAGTAGTATTAAAAAAATATGTTGAAAATAATTTATGGACAGTGAGGTTATATACGAGAGAAAAAAGTAATTATAAAAGATTATGACGATCTTATGCTTACAAACATGCAACAAGGGAAAAAAAAGAGTAAATTTAAAAAGTGTGATTAAAGATGACCAGTAATTGAACAGTTACTTCGATGATTGCTTTCTTGTGTAAGTTAGCCTAATGTTACATGCAACAAGAAGTATTGAAAATACAATTATACTTGGCCATACAATGTTAGGGTACCGAGCTGTCGGAACGCCTCAAGTTCCGGCTACTGATATCACGGTTTTTACTTCCAAATGATGTATATCTATTTTCAATATTTGAATTGACACATAACTAAAAAATCTCCTTATAACTGAAATACAATTGCAAATTATTTTCCAACTATTACTTTGAGGTTATAAGTGCAGTATATTTTAAATGCATACTATCCCCTGAAATGGGGATACTAAAAGTTTTTGAAAATTTTAATGAAGTTAGCGGTACTAAGATGCTTCACTTTGGTTTATCAACATAGCTATTCGTTTAGCTTTTATTTTGGGTTGCGATCTTAAAGGTCGGAGTAAATAGTATCTTCAGACATGGCCTAAACTCACGTATTTTGTATTTGTAGTACATGAACATGTGTCAGTCATGAAAGATGCGACTCTCTTAAGCCCAAACTTGTATTCGTATTTGAAAAGAGCTTAAACTAAACATTACAACCATTACTAGCATAGTCTACTAACCAATCTTATCACAATACTGACCACTAACTGACTGGCCTATTTACATCCACTGACTTAAACACAACAATGGTTCACACTTTCGTAAACTTAACATGATAAAGAGTTCAGCAATTTTTTTTCAACTCTCTTTACAGAAAACAAAACAATTAACAACAATGTCTTGGCCAAAAATAGAGCTAGCGCACATATTATCTAGCGGTACACCTGTAGGTGTCATAGAGCTCTTTGACTGAAATTGTGAGCCAATGTGAAGTCATCTGCTGCACAGTAAGCATGTGCATGCGGCCAAAGCTAATAGCCACGGCTTACAACAGGCTGGGCCTAGCGTGTGTTAGTTAAAAGCTGAATACTGAATCATTCAAGAGGCAAATAAAAAAATATACATCAAAAGTTTTACCACATCTTCAAGTGGAATTTGATCTGGACAAATCTGAAAATGAGCGATCACATTAGAAGAAATGATGATTGGGAAATAAAGAGACTTTAGAAAAGACGGTGCCATTATGGACAGGGTGGGGTGCGATCACGTAGATTGTAGAATAATAAAAATGTAAATTTGTTAGATTTTTAAATCGTTCCTTCCATGGGGAAACGCCTTAGACTTTTTCAATTCATATAAATATTAAATAAGATAGTGATTGACCTCATGGTTTGCCCTAAATGTGTATTCATATTTAGCAATTCTGGAGTTTTCGATCTTTATTTAAAGAAAATCGTATGCCCTAAAAGAAAGCCCAAAAAAAATTAATATATATATATATATAAATTAAAAGCTAATAAAATTAATATTTCAAAGAATTGTGAATAAAAAAATGATTTATAAATTTACAAAAAGAAATGAGGCCCCTTAAAACAATGTATTCAAGTGCCGCTCGCGTTACTTATTTTACGTGATATCTTACCGTATTATCTTTGACCGCATACACGAAAAACTCGAAGGTTCTCTCCCCTGCTTTGAAATCGATGCTTTGATTAGTGTAGAGTACTCCATTGGTGCCAAGTCTGAAGAAAATTGCGTCACTTCCTCTTGTTACTAGCCTCAGATCTCGCACTCTCACTCCTGATAACAAATTCAAGCGAATTGAACGTTTAGTAAATGGTTAAGACTATCGTGTTATGGTTGAGCGATGAACTAACATGTCATTGTTATTTTATACTAAAATTCAAAAATGTGTTTGTGTATTTTGTATTTTATTTAAAAGGGGGCCATCCATATATTACGTACGCAAAAAATTCGTATTTTTGTACCCCCCTCCCCCTGTTGCATCCCGTACATTTTCGGGACCCCCCCCCCTATGCGTACGTACAAATTCGCTCGACCCCCCCCCCTTGTTTGAAAAAATAAATTTTAAGCCGGAGTCAAAAGATCTTGGTTTTACTCTTTAAAGCCGTCCATAAATGACGTCACACGCCTAAAAAGGGGGAGGGGGTCACGCATTTGTGATGAGGGTGAGAGGGGTGTTTAAGAAATGTGACGTCACATCAAAATGCGCACTAACATATTTGAAAATGCCACTTTCTTATTTATTTCATTTTTTTTTCGTGTCAAAGCTTTGGGGCCGTCCATAAATGACGTCACGCAATTTTGGCAGATTTTTCACTCTCCCTCACGCGTCGTCACAAAAACTTAGACCACCCCCTCCAATATGACGTCACAAAGCTTTGCGCCCACCCCCATACAAGCTGTATTTTCTATTTGAAAAAGAGAATGTTTAAAATCACGTTTTTGTCATTCATTATTTATTTAGTGAAGGCCTGCATTCTAATATCGTAACACGCGTGAAATCATGTAAAACACCATGTAAAAAATCAAATACTTAAGTGGAACTTTTATTTAAAGTTGCGAGTTTTGATGTGACGTCACATTTCTCTAACAACCCCCTCCCCCACGTCACACATCGTCACAAATATGTAGACACCCCCTCCTTTCCCCTAGGTGCGTGCAATCGCCGTACCGTTGTGTGTTTATAACGGCTAATAAGGCACGGGTGGGCGAAAGAGAAACTTCATCTAATTTCAAGAAATAGAAATATATATCCGACGGATATATTTTAGTAATGTGTAAACGTTTGGTCTGAATCAAATGTTAATTACTTTCAAGTAATTAAAAGTTCAAAATTTCGTTTGCAATAAATTGTAAACATTATTGCATATCAGTCTTGACTCAGTCGGTCTCCAATGCCGTTTGCAGCCAGAGCGGTTTACGTTACTATGCTTAGTATTATGCAAATTAAACTTGTTATGCGTACGTACACATTCAGTCGAGACCCCCCCCCCTTACGCATGCATAAGCAAAATGCCAAAAATTTAAGAGCCCCCTCCCCCCTCCTTGCGTAAGTAATATATGGATGGCCCCAAGCTTTATCGCAGTCCCATTCTATAGGATATATTATTTTATACTGTTTTCATTTTGTATGATATTTTAACATTAATAAAAAACAAACCATTTACAAATAACAAAAGACAAACAGGAATGAAAAGAATTCATAAGCAAATTAATTTTAAAAAATCGTAAAAAACAAAGTTTTTTTTTACTATAAATCCTTTATTTACAAGACATAACTAAAAGTATGTTCATTATAAAAAGCATCGCACGGCAATCCAAAAATCCAAAATTTTATTTATGTCTCATATATAAAGGATTTATAGTAGGGCTGTTAACGATTAATTTTAATTTAATTGTGATCTTTTGAAATAATAACGATTAATTAATCGTTAATTTCAATTAAAGCCAAAAATGTAAATTTATGGTGTTATAAGTAACACTTATTAAAATAATTGTCGAAAATCGAAATAACACTGGAATGTCTTCTTTATATGACATCTTTTTAACCAAAAACGCAAGTAGACAAGTGTATTGACATTATTTGGTTCAAGTGATGAGCGGGTCTTATTCCAGGAAATCCTGTAAACCTTTTCGGTATTTTTTTTTGCCCGCGAACATCCTTGGGACCTTCTTAACATATTTGCAAAAGATTCGAATCCTCTATCTGGTATGGTTCAGGAGGAGTTGCTATTCAATGCTCGAAAAGACAGGCCGGACATTTCAAATATATAAACGCAAATCCCAAGGGAAATTGCGTTAAAAAACTACTACAGTCTGCCTGCTAAATTTTAGCTCGATTTGATCACGGGAAAGGGGTTATAAAAACATGTTTCAAATGATGCGCACCGCGCGACAGATTAGCATAAAATTTTACAGATCGGGGATATATTTTAAAAAAGTATAGTTAATATAATACGCACCACTATGGCGGATTAAGGGGGGGGGCTGAATGGGCTAAAGTCAGGGGCCCCCGATGATTTAAGGGCCCCCACATTTAGTATATTTTATAATAAAGGTTCACAAATGTTTGCATGAATTCCTGAAAATATCATAAATTAAAAAGTTAATAAAATCTTATCTATTAATCTGATCGCTATTCGGGCCCGATTTTATAAAAACCTGATTTTATAGGCTCAATAAGAGAAAACATGGAAGAATAATGTTTATATATCTTAAATTTACATTTTTAGTCAAGTTTTCGTGTGGTCTCGGCTTGCGGCGCACGCGGTCACGCGATCAATTCCCGCGGGGGGCAATCATTTTTTATTTTATTTTTCATTTGTCTTTTTATTTTTAAAAAATAATGTAAAAAAAAATCTTTTTTTAAAAAGGACACGCTTTTATTTACATATAGAAAGTGCACTAAAAAGAAGAAAATAAAATTTTTCTATGAAAACAGGCGAAATCGGTGAACCTATCTACTGCACATAAAAGCGTGGGGCGTTCATCACAACTTCTCTATCGTGTACAAGCTGCGAAACATAAAAACAAATTTGTATGAAAATTAATAAACAGTGAAAGTTTCACAACTTTGATCATATAAATGCTACTATAACATTAACTAGAAACATTTATCTATATGTAAGAGAATAGTTGCAATGAGAAATGATTTCTGATGGGCGCCCCACGCTTTTATGTGCAATAGATAGGTTCACCGATTTCACCTGTTTTCATAGAAAATTTTTATTTTCTTCTTTTTAGTGCACTTTCTATATGCAAATAAAAGCGTGTCCTTTTTAAAAGAAGATTTTTGTTACATTATTTTATTATAGGTATGTCTATCCGTTTCTCTTGTTTCAATCGTTTTCATAGAACTAATGTTCACATTTCTTTTTTAAAAGTGCATGTGAAGAAATTTTTAAAATAAAAACAATAACTTTAAACAAATACTTTTGGCCTTGAGGTGTATAAATATTTTGTTTTGGCCACGTTATTTAGGGGTGAAACTGGACTTGCCTGTTGTGTTATCAATTGCGTCGATGGTCAGCACGAGAACATCCTTGGGCGCCTTGGAGTAGATGAATGCTGGGTAGGGCGTGATGGTGATCTCAGTGACACCTGGGGAAGGAATTGTGGACAGAGTTATGCCACGTGTTTTGTGAATGACGTCTGTAGATTTATCACATGACATTTGACTATTTAGACTGTGTACAAACGTCTGATCAACCGAATTGTGATCTCAATTTTGTGCGCGGAAAAATACAAAGGCACATCAATGTGACCCTGAGCGGGTGTTCTAAAGACACATCAATGTGACCCTGAGCGGGTGTCCTAAAGACACATCAATGTGACCTGAGCGGGTGTCCTAAAGACACATCAATGTGACCCTGAGCGGGTGTCCTAAAGACACATCAATGTGACCCTGAGCGGGTGTCCTAAAGACACATCAATGTGACCCTGAGCGTGTGTCCTAAAGACACATCAATGTGACCCTGAGCGGGTGTCCTAAAGACACATCAATTTGACCCTGAGCGGGTGTCCTAAAGACACATCAATGTGACCCTGAGCGTGTGTCCTAAAGACACATCAATGTGACCCTGAGCGTGTGTCCTAAAGACACATCAATGTGACCATGAGCGGGTGTCCTAAAGACACATCAATGTAACCCTGAGCGTGTGTCCTAAAGACACATCAATGTGACCCTGAGCTTGTGTCCTAAAGACACATCAATGTGACCTTGAGCGGGTGTCCTAAAGACACATCAATGTGACCCTGAGTGGGTGTCCTAAAGACACATCAATGTGACCCTGAGCGGGTGTCCTAAAGACACATCAATGTGACCCTGAGTGGGTGTCCTAAAGACACATCCATGTGACCCTGAGCGGGTGTCCTAAAGACACATCAATGTGACCCTGAGCGGGTGTCCTAAAGACACATCAATATGACCCTGAGCGTGTGTCCTAAAGACACATCAATGTGACCCTGAGCGGGTGTCCTAAAGGCACATCAATGTGACCCTGAGCGGGTGTCCTAAAGGCACATCAATGTGACCCTGAGCGGGTGTCCTAAAGGCACATCAATGTGACCCTGAGCGGGTGTCCTAAAGGCACATCAATGTGACCCTGAGCGGGTGTCCTAAAGGCACATCAATGTGACCCTGAGCGGGTGTCCTAAAGGCACATCAATGTGACCCTGAGCGGGTGTCCTAAAGGCACATCAATGTGACCCTGAGCGGGTGTCCTAAAGGCACATCAATGTGACCCTGAGCGGGTGTCCTAAAGGCACATCAATGTGACCCTGAGCGGGTGTCCTAAAGACACATCAATGTGACCCTGAGCGGGTGTCCTAAAGACACATCAATGTGACCCTGAGCGGGTGTCCTAAAGACACATCAATCTGACCCTGAGCGGGTGTCCTAAAGGCACATCAATGTGACCCTGAGCGTGTGTCCTAAAGACACATCAATGTGACCCTGAGCGGGTGTCCTAAAGACACATCAATGTGACCCTGAGCGGGTGTCCTAAAGACACATCAATGTGACCCTGAGCGGGTGTCCTAAAGACACATCAATGTGACCTTGAGCGGGTGTCCTAAAGACACATCAATGTGACCCTGAGCGGGTGTCCTAAAGACACATCAATGTGACCCTGAGCGGGTGTCCTAAAGACACATCACTGTGACCCTGAGCGGGTGTCCTAAAGACACATCAATGTGACCCTGAGCGGGTGTCCTAAAGACACATCAATGTGACCCTGAGCGTGTGTCTTAACCCTTTGGTTACTTTTTTTTAGAGGGGAGGTAATTTTGACGCAGTTGGGAATATTTTTTAAAAAAACAGGGTTGAAATTGTTGGTGCAGCCAAGAAGCACTTGACTTAGCCACGTCACTGGCAACATTCTTGTCTTAGCCACGTCACTGGCAACATTCTTGTCTTAGCCAAGTCATTGACAACATTCTTGTCTTAGACAAGTCATTGACAACATTCTTGTCTTAGTCAAGTCATTGACAACATTCTTGTCTTAGCCACGTCATTTACAACATTCTTGCCTTAGCCACGTCATTGACAACATTCTTGTCTTAGCCACGTCATTCAAAACATTTTTGTCTTAGCCACGTCACTGGCAACATTCATGTCTTAACCACGTCACTGGCAACATTCTTGTCTTAGCCACCTCACTGGCAACATTCCTGTCTTAGCCACGTCATTGACAACATTCTTGTCTTAGCCACGTCATTGGCAACATTCTTGTCTTAGCCACGTCACTGGCAACATTCTTGTCTTAACCATGTAACATCCAACATTCTTGTCTTAGCCACGTCACTTGCAACATTCTTGTCTTAGCCACGTCACTGGCAACATTCTTGTCTTAGCCACGTCACTGGCAACATTCTTGTCTTATCCACGTCACTGGCAACATTCTTGTCTTAGCCACGTCACTGGAAACATTCTTGTCTTAGCCACGTCATTGAAAACATTCTTGTCTTAGCCACGTCATTGGCAACATTCTTGTCTTAGCCACGTCATTGGCAACATTCTTGTCTTAGCCACGTCATTGACAACATTCTTGCCTTAGCCACGTCATTGACAACATTCTTGTCTTAGCCACGTCATTTACAACATTCTTGCCTTAGCCACGTCATTGACAACATTCTTGTCTTAGCCACGTCATTCAAAACATTCTTGTCTTAGCCACGTCACTGGCAACATTCATGTCTTAGCCACGTCACTGGCAACATTCTTGTCTTAGCCACCTCACTGGCAACATTCCTGTCTTAGCCACGTCATTGACAACAATCTTGTCTTAGCCACGTCATTGACAACATTCTTGTCTTAGCCACGTCATTGGCAACATTCTTGTCTTAGCCACGTCACTGGCAACATTCTTGTCTTAGCCACGTCACTGGCAACATTCTTGTCTTAGCCACGTCACTGGCAACATTCTTGTCTTATCCACGTCACTAGCAACATTTTTGTCTTAGCCACGTCACTGGAAACATTCTTGTCTTAGCCACGTCATTGACAACATTCTTGTCTTAGCCACGTCATTGAAAACATTCTTGTCTTAGCCACGTCATTGGCAACATTCTTGTCTTAGCCACGTCATTGGCAACATTCTTGTCTTAGCCACGTCATTGGCAACATTCTTGTCTTAGCCACGTCATTGACAACATTATTGTCTTAGCCACGTCCCTGGCAACATTCTTGTCTTAGCCACCGAATGCAAACAATTGAATGTGAATAGTTTTACAGCGTGTTGGTTCTAAGTCAAACACGCATTCATACATTCCTACTTTATCTATTTACTGACACAGTAATGATAAGAAAATAAAAGGTTACACTTTTATAAATTACCGCTTAGAGTAAATTGAAAACAAGTCTGTATATCCAAGGTAACATCTAAATTGTGTAACCTTAAAGATTTTAGTTCATGACTGACATTTGTTTTGTGATGGCAAACTTGAAATTAAATGTGTGGCGCATCATGCAGCATACAGAAAACATGTTTTGTACACAATGTGAACAGTGTGGTTTAGAAAACAATTTATGTAGCAACATTGGCAACATGTTCCTGGCCACTTTGATTTCTTTCCGTTGCTCTTCGACATGCACCCTCGAAAATTCAAGCAATTACTTGGAAACAACACAGCAAGGATATCACCTTGGTCGAGTTTCGCCAACTCTCCCGTTTGTTACCTTCATACAGGATGTACTCTAAGCTAGGCCTTGGCTTTAGACCAGTAGTTCCTAACATGTTTGTACCTGATTGCGTCTCGAACGATGGAAGATATGTTACGGATGACTTAGAGGGAAATATCTTATCTTATCTGTTTACAGACGCTCCTTCTATACAGAAGATTATTGCGTCCTACGCTTATCTAAGGTTTGTGTTTAGTCCTGCATTTTTATTAGATATTTAAATGCTGATAAAGTGTTGGTTTTCCTGGTTTCTTCAGGCAACCCATTCCACGCCCGAATTCCGGACGGGAAGAAGGAAAACTTGTATGTGTTTGTTCTTGCATACGGAATAAGAAAGGTGTTTTTATCCTTATGTCTATCTGAGGGTTGTATTAAGTTATCTTTGTGTTGTATTTCTAAATTAGAATTAATTGCTTTATGTATGATTACTACTTTGCTTTTGGTTCTTCTATCCTCTAGTGTTTCAAGGTTTAATGATTTAACTAATGGTGTTATTCTTGTCAGTTTCGAATATTCTCCAGTAATGAATCTGGCAGCTCTTTTTTGAATTTGTTCTAGTTTATCAATGTTTTCTTTGGTGGATGGGTCCCATACAGAAGATGCATATTCTAGTACAGGTCTCACCAAAGTGAGGTAGCATTTTAGTTTTATATCTCTATTACATTAATTTGTTAAAGTTTCTTTTTATAAAGCCTAAGGTTTTGTTTGATTTTTTAATAACTTCATTGACATGGGGATTCCATGATAGTTTCTCATTTATTAAGACTCCTAAGTATTTTGCATCTTTAGTTTGGGTCAGTTCTTTTCCATGAATGTAATATTTTGAATTTATTTGTTTCTTTTTCTTTGTTACTCTTAACAGTTGACACTTTTCTGGATGGAAAGACATACTCCAGTTAGTTTCCCATTTTATCAATTCATCTAAGTCTTTTTGTAAAATTTTGCTGTCTTGTTCTGATTTAATTGTTCTATAGATTATACAATCATCAGCAAATAACCTAACTTTTGTACCTGTTGAGATGTTGTTGGGTAAATCGTTTATATAAATTAAAAAGAGTAAGGGACCTAGCACAGTTCCTTGTGGAACTCCTGAGTTAACCTTTATTGGTGCAGACTTAGATCCATTAATTATTACAGTTTGCTCCCTGCCCAAAAGGAAGTCTTGGATCCAGTGATGTAAGGAACCTGAGATTCCAAAGTAGTTAAGTTTTATAAGTAAACTAAGGTGGTAAACTTTGTCAAATAAACGCCAAGACTATTAGTTTATAATTGTTTAAAAAGTAGAATCTGTAGAATAATATAATAAAACAAACAAGCACCTCGAGCATTGTTGAATATTGATACAAATCAATGAATCTCAAGTTAATTTAATTCTAAAAATGGTTAGGAAGACAGTTTTTTAAAATATGAACAAATAATAAATGTTTTAAAGACGGAAGAGAAGAATTAAATTTTATTTCTAATGAACTATAGCCCAGCTTATTGGTGTCTTTTTTTCCTTTTTCTTAATCTTCGTGAATACGAAAAGCAAGCAAGTTAACGTATGGATTATACATTTATAGATGCTTGTGTATAAGATTGAGTAATGGGCGTGGTCAAGGAATGAGTGATAGGGTCCTATATAAAATGTAGGTACAGTATTGTATAATGCCTTTTCACCTCGAGAGTTAAATAAACCACAAACTTACCCAGGCATGAGCTGTAGAGTACTGTGAGGGACATCAAGCTCAACACCAACCTTGACCTTGTTCTTTCAAGGGCTTCCATCTTAAGGCATTGGAATGCTAAAATGGAATGAACAAAAAAGAAACAATGAACCATGTGGTGTTAAAAGGAAACAATGAACCATGTGGTGTTAAAAGGAAACAATGAACCATGTGGTGTTAAAAGGAAACAATGAACCATGTGGTGTTAAAAGGAAACAATGAACCATGTGGTGTTAAAAGGAAACAATGAAACATGTGGAGTTAAAAGGAAACAATGAACCATGTGGTGTTCAAAGGAAACAATGAACCATGTGGTGTTAAAAGGAAACAATGAAACATGTGGTGTTAAAAGGAAACAATGAACCATGTGGTGTTAAAAGGAAACAATGAACCATGTGGTGTTAAAAGGCAACAATGAAATATGTGGAGTTAAAAGGAAACAATGAACCATGTGGTGTTAAAAGGAAACAATGAACCATGTGGTGTTAAAAGGAAACAATGAACCATGTGGTGTTAAAAGGAAACAATGAAACATGTGGAGTTAAAAGGAAACAATGAACCATGTGGTGTTAAAAGGAAACATTGAAGCATGTGGTGTTAAAAGGAAACAATGAACCATGTGGTGTTCAAAGGAAACAATGAACCATGTGGTGTTAAAAGGAAACAATGAACCATGTGGTGTTAAAAGGAAACAATGAAGCATGTGGTGTTAAAAGGAAACAATGAAACATGTGGTGTTAAAAGGAAACAATGAAACATGTGGTGTTAAAAGGAAACAATGAAACATGTGGTGTTAAAAGGAAACAATGAACCATGTGGTGTTAAAAGTAAACAATGAACCATGTGGTATTAAAAGGAAAAAATGAACCATGTGACATTAAAAGGAAACAATGAACCATGTGGTGTTAAAAGAAAAAAAATGAACCATGTGGCGTTAAAAAGAAACAATGAACCATGTGGTGTTAAAAAGAAACAATGAACCATGTAACGTTAAAGGAAACAATGAAACTATGGTGTTAAAAGGAAACAATGAACCATGTGGTGTTAAAAGGAAACAATGAACCATGTGGTGTTAAAAGGAAACAATGAACCATGTGGTGTTAAAAGGAAAAAAAATGAACCATGTGGCGTTAAAAAGAAACAATGAACCATGTGGTGTTAAAAGGAAACAATTAACCATGTGGTGTTAAAATGAAACAATGAACCATGTAACGTTAAAGGAAACAATGAAACATGTGGTGTTAAAAGGAAACAATGAACCATGTGGTGTTAAAAGGAAAAAATGAACCATGTGGCGTTAAAAAGAAACAATGAACCATGTGGTGTTAAAAGTAAACAATGAACCATGTGGTGTTAAAAGGAAACAATGAACCATGTGGTGTTAGAAGTAAACAATGAACCATGTGGTGTTAAAGGAAACAATGAACCATGTGACATTAAAAGGAAACAATGAACCATGTGTTGTTAAAAGGAAACAATGAACCATGTGGTGTTAAAAGGAAACAATGAACCATGTGGTGTTAAAAGGAAACAATGAACCATGTGGTGTTAAAAGGAAACATTGAACCATGTGGTGTTAAAAGGAAACAATGAACCATGTGACATTAAAAGGAAACAATGAAACATGTGGTGTTAAAAGGAAACAATGGACCATGTGGTGTTAAAAGTAAACACTGAACCGTGTGGTGTTAAAAGGAAACAATGAACCATGTGACATTAAAAGGAAACAATGAACCATGTGGTGTTAAAAGGAAACAATGAACCATGTGGTGTTAAAAGGAAACAATGAACCATGTGGTGTTAAAAGGAAACAATGAACCATGTGGTGTTAAAAGGAAACAATGAACCATGTGGTGTTAAAAGGAAACAATGAACCATGTGGTGTTAAAAGGAAACAATGAACCATGTGGTGTTAAAAGGAAACAATGAACCATGTGGTGTTAAAAGGAAACAATGAACCATGTGGTGTTAAAAGGAAACAATGAACCATGTGGTGTTAAAAGGAAACAATGAACCATGTGGTGTTAAAAGGAAACAATGAACCATGTGGTGTTAAAAGGAAACAATGAACCATGTGGTGTTAAAAGGAAACAATGAACCATGTGGTGTTAAAAGGAAACAATGAACCATGTGGTGTTAAAAGGAAACAATGAACCATGTGGTGTTAAAAGGAAACAATGAACAATGTGGTGTTAAAAGGAAACAACGAACCATGTGGTGTTAAAAGGAAACAATGAACCATGTGGTGTTAAAAGGAAACAATGAACCATGTGGTGTTAAATTTTTCAAAAATTAATTTTACAATAAAAACAAATAAAAAGCATTTTTTATACAGTTTAAATTATAAAAAAATAAAATAAAAAACAATATTTAAAAAAACACCAATTATGCCGTGTAAATGAGCTCCCATGAATGTGTGTGGAGTGAAATTTCAAAGAGCGGCTAATAGTGTTTATACAGAGCTAATTACTTCACTTACGTTAAAATGCATTCGACTTAATCTTTATTTCGGCACAGAAATAACACGTTCCCCATTTTCGTCTTGTATTTAAAAAAAAATAGTTTCCATGTTCTGAAATTGTCTACGATTGTCTTTGCTAGTCTATGATTCTCGAAGATGGTTTAGAGTTTTAAAAATTTCCGAGGGTCTTCAATCGTCTGCCGCTAATATTAATCGTTTTACATTTTTAACCCACGGAGAATTCGTTGTTGAAAAAAAAATATAACAAAAAAAAATTTTAATTAAAAAAATTAATAATTGACGAACGTTATTATTTCTTGTCCACCAAAATGTACATTCAGTTGTTCAGTCAAGTCTGTCTATGTAATGTAAGAGTTTAGGTGGATTAGGACATAGTCTGTCAATGTAATGTAAGAGTTGAGGTGGATTAGGACATAGTCTGTCTATGTAATGTAAGAGTTGAGGTGGATTAGGACATAGTCTGTCTATGTAATGTAAGAGTTGAGGTGGATTAGGACATAGTCTGTCTATGTAATGTAAGAGTTGAGGTGGATTAGGACATAGTCTGTCTATGTAATGTAAGAGTTGAGGTGGATTAGGACATAGTCTGTCTATGTAATGTAAGAGTTGAGGTGGATTAGGACATAGTCTGTCTATGTAATGTAAGAGTTGAGGTGGATTAGGACATAGTCTGTCTATGTAATGTAAGAGTTGAGGTGGATTAGGACATAGTCTGTCTATGTAATGTAAGAGTTGAGGTGGATTAGGACATAGTCTGTCTATGTAATGTAAGAGTTGAGGTGGATTAGGACATAGTCTGTCTATGTAATGTAAGAGTTGAGGTGGATTAGGACATAGTCTGTCTATGTAATGTAAGAGTTGAGGTGGATTAGGACATAGTCTGTCTATGTAATGTAAGAGTTGAGGTGGATTAGGACATAGTCTGTCTATGTAATGTAAGAGTTGAGGTGGATTAGGACATAGTCTGTCTATGTAATGTAAGAGTTGAGGTGGATTAGGACATAGTCTGTCTATGTAATGTAAGAGTTGAGGTGGATTAGGACATAGTCTGTCTATGTAATGTAAGAGTTGAGGTGGATTAGGACATAGTCTGTCTATGTAATGTAAGAGTTGAGGTGGATTAGGACATAGTCTGTCTATGTAATGTAAGAGTTGAGGTGGATTAGGACATAGTCTGTCTATGTAATGTAAGAGTTGAGGTGGATTAGGACATAGTCTGTCTATGTAATGTAAGAGTTGAGGTGGATTAGGACATAGTCTGTCTATGTAATGTAAGAGTTGAGGTGGATTAGGACATAGTCTGTCTATGTAATGTAAGAGTTGAGGTGGATTAGGACATAGTCTGTCTATGTAATGTAAGAGTTGAGGTGGATTAGGACATAGTCTGTCTATGTAATGTAAGAGTTGAGGTGGATTAGGACATAGTCTGTCTATGTAATGTAAGTTGAGGTGGATTAGGACATAGTCTGTCTATGTAATGTAAGAGTTGAGGTGGATTAGGACATAGTCTGTCTATGTAATGTAAGTTGAGGTGGATTAGGACATAGTCTGTCTATGTAATGTAAGAGTTGAGGTGGATTTCACAGCAGCCAGTAGAGCAACATGATTAGGTCACGGTCAAGTTAAACAAACTCTGGGTACTACAATCGAAGATCATCGCCTGTTATTTGTTGGTTATACAACATTTCTGAGATCGTCTGCTTCAAAGTAATGCACTACAATGAGCTATGACGTCATTCTATGTGAAATAATTGAAGCAATTCATGTAGAAAATACAAAAGATAAAATAATTCAACAATTTGAAAAATGTAGTTTTGACTTCACATCAATTTTAACTGACACTGTCTGACAACATAACATGTGCTTAACCTACACTGTCTGACAACATAACATGTGCTTAACCTACACTGTCTGACAACATAACATGTGCTTAACCTACACTGTCTGACAACATAACATGTGCTTAACCTACACTGTCTGACAACATAACATGTGTTTAACCTACACTGTCTGACAACATAACATGTGCTTAACCTACACTGTCTGACAACATAACATGTGCTTAACCTACACTGTCTGACAACATAACATGTGCTTAACCTACACTGTCTGACAACATAACATGTGCTTAACCTACACTGTCTGACAACATAACCTGTGCTTAACCTACACTGTCTGACAACATAACATGTGCTTAACCTACACTGTCTGACAACATAACATGTGCTTAACCTACACTGTCTGACAACATAACATGTGCTTAACCTACACTGTCTGACAACATAACCTGTGCTTAACCTACACTGTCTGACAACATAACATGTGCTTAACCTACACTGTCTGACAACATAACCTGTGCTTAACCTACACTGTCTGACAACATAACATGTGCTTAACCTACACTGTCTGACAACATAACCTGTGCTTAACCTACACTGTCTGACAACATAACACGTGCTTAACTTTAAGCCACTCTTACTGATGACGTCAATATTTATTCACTTCTGCTTCGAATACGTGTAACCCCGTCAGACGATTGAGATGAGCTACAGCTAATTCAACTGACTTCATTATGAAAGTTATTTCAGATAAATTAAATTATATATTTTTTCAAATGAGTTTAACCAAAGATGTTTCACATGACGTTTCTTGCAATGATTTCAACTCAAGTCATTTCGGTTCATATTGAGTCAGCTCCCCCCTCCCCCCCCCCACAGTTTCCACCAAATCTCTTGGCGAACTTCTAGCTGTAGGTTGCATCTTAATTTCTCATCAGCACATGTTGTAGAACAGTGCTTCTCAAACTTTTTAGTATGGGGGACCGGCAGGAATTTTTCCACTTCGCCACGGACCGGTGCACTTCTCCCCTGTACTGACGTGGTAGCCAAATGTAATTTATTATATTTTATTTTTTGCATTTTATATGCTTATATTGTCGAAAAATTGACATATTCTATATGGTTAGTATGGATGAAAATGGAGGATCATAATCATAATTTGATTTTTCGGTCCTTTCTTGATAACTTCTGCGGACCGGCGGCGGATGGCCCACGGACCGGCAGCGGTCCGCGGACCACCACTTTGAGAAGCACTTGTGTAGAGTATATACATCTGTCACCTCTACCCCTCCCCCTCTCGGCCTACACAAGTTACAAGAAAGGTGGCTAGCGTCTGATGTAAGACGCTGCCTTAGAAGGACGAGATAAACTACTCGAGCTGACCTGGGTCTGTATACATCGCTTAATTATCGGATGAATTCAATCCACTCTTCATCCGTCTGCTCCTCGCTTTTATCTCGCAACTTTTGCAATCCAGTCTAAATCGCGAGTCATATAATTAAATTAACGTTCAGAGATGCCGTTTTTTTTCCCAGCTAAGCCTAAACCGAGCTTGAGGTCGAGAGCGGATGCGTGTCGAGAGATTAAGCATCTCGAGATTAAAAGGTAAGCAAATTGAATCAGAACGTGATCTCGTACGGCTAATACACGAGCGATGACGTATCATGTGCCGAACAGACAACCTGATCTGATTAGAACATTTAACCGAGAGGCCACTCGGGAGTCTTGTAACAATTTGGCTAATTTGCGACTAGTGGCGTCATTAAGCCTGGTGATATACATTTCGTAGCTGCGTCTTAGAAGTGATGAAATTTCTAGGGCCAGGCTGTAATGAGAAATGAAATAGTTGGAGACATCATGTGATCTTCAAAAGGCAAAACTAGGTCTGAACTTATGGGTGTAACACTTCGACTCATCAATCTTTAGTCACCGTCATTTCTAAAACTATCCAAAAATAAAATGCCACTTTACTTCCGGCAGTTCGCTTATTTCTTTCTTTATTTTATTTTTTGTTGTTGTGTTCCATAACCTCTTGGTCGTAGGGGGTTCTAATGTTTTCGTTAGAACTTTCTCGGGGTTTGTTAGAATTGGTGGCGCCCATCTCCTCTCCATGTCAGCGGAGGATTTCTTAGCGATCGTCGTATATCAATCTTTTATAATGCGGCCTTAGCGTGGGCTAGATCTCACGCACATCAGCTTGTGAGGCGAGCGCGCTACTGACATTGCTGATACCCACGTATGTCTGCTAACAAGTTCAAAACAAAATCTGACAACATTTCTATTTGAGTGAACACAAAAACGGACTGGTGAAACATCCAATGACCAGAAACTTAATTTCCGGAGAAGAGAACAAATAAAAATTAATAATTAGAGACGCTTTTTAAAATTTCGAAATCATTCTAAAATTTAATTTGTATCCAAACTTCAAGTTAGTAATGAACTGGAAAATTCAGAAAAAATTATGCTTATTAATTTTAAGTAATAATTCCCATAAAGCAGCTGAATGCGTATATGTTTGTAACAAGTGGTCAATAACTTCAACCTGTCATTTAGAATTTTGCCTGACCATTAGTTGACAGAAAACAAATGTCAGGGCGCAAGAAACATAATCTCCTAACATAACTATTGTCAGTCTAAATCTGTCAGGCGTGATAGCTTTACTTCCCCTGAGTAACTCACTTTCTATTGCCGTTGATGTACACAACGTGATTCACAAAATGTGCAGCAACTCTGGCTAAGGTGAATGAATTGATGTGACGTAATCATAACCTACACGAAACCTCAAATCCTAAACGTCTACACGGCACGTGCGTAGAGTACGGTCATGAAGTGTGCTCGGCAGAGTTCATCTGTGTGTGTGACTCTGTGTGTGTGTGTGTGACTGTGTGTAACTGTGTGTATGACAGTGTGTGTGACTGTGTGTGTGTGACTGTGTGTGTGTGACTGTGTATGTGATTATGTGTGTGTGTGACTGTGTGTGTGTGATTGTGCGTGTGTGACTGTGTGTGTGACTGTATGTGTGACTGTGTGTGTGACTGTTTGTGTGTAACTGTGCGTGTGTGACTGTGTGGGACTTTATGTGTGACTTTATGTGTGTATGTGTGTGTGACTGTGTGTGTGTGACTGTGTGTGTGTGACTGTGCGTGTGTGACTGTGTGTGTGTGTAACTGTGCGTGTGTGACTGTGTGTGACTTTGTGTGTGTATGTGTGTGTGTGACTGTGTGTGTGTGTAACTGTGCGTGTGTGACTGTGTGTGACTTTGTGTGTGTATGTGTGTGTGTGACTGTGCGTGTGACTGTGCGTGTGTGACTTTGTGTGTATGAATATGTATGTGACTGTGGGTGACTGGGTGTGTGTGTGACTGTGTGTGACTTTGTGTGTGTATGTGTGTGTGACTGTGTGTGTGGGACTGTGCGTGTGTGACTGTCTGTGACTTTGTCTGTGTGTATTTTTGTGTGACTGTGTCTATGTGTGACTGTGTGTGTGACTGTGTGTGTGACTGTGTGTGTGACTGTGTGTGTGACTGTGTGTGTGACTGTGTGTGTGACTGTGTGTGTGATTGTGTATGTTGCTGTGTGTAAATGACTGCTTGTGTGTAAATGACTGCTTGTGTGTGACTGTGTGTGTGTGACTGTGAGTGTGTATGTGACTGTGTGTGTGACTGTGTGTGTGTGACTGTGTGTGTGAGTGTGTGTGTGTGACTGTGTGTGTTACTGTGTGTGTGTTACTGTGTGTGTATGACTATGTGTGTGAATGTGCGTTTGTGTATGTGACTGTGTTTGTGTGTGTTACTGTGTGTGTGTGTGTGTGTGTGTGTGTGAGTTAGTTTATGTGTTATCACACACATTCTAACAGTTCACCAAAACCAATTGAGCTGATCACGAATTGTGAAGGATGAAGAAATCCGTGAACCGCTGCTCTAAGCTAACACATAAACTTTAGTCTGGTTGAACTCGACCATTGCTGTACAAAGTTGAGACAATAAACTCTGCTAGTCGTAACTGTAAGAAAAACAAAATAAAACACACAAGATAAAATGATGATTAAAAAAAAACCTACCGAAATAAACGGCAAGTTTCCAGATCACCATTTGTGATGGCATTTGGGGGAACTTATAGGTGATCAACAAACACGCCCATTTCGTATCGTTAACAGGACTCAAGTATCTCTGAAACATGGCAGCTCTGTTTGGCGAGAAATTGCAGGGTGTGACAACCCAATTTGTTCTATTTATAATTTTAGTCATTTTCTTATTTATCATTTTTTCCCGAAACAAGATTTTCTCTTATTTAAGAAACATATGCCGATTTTGATACTCTTCTTTTTTATTTCTTATTATTTATTTAAATTAATTTTTAATTTTTCGATTTTTAGTGTCCAGTCACTATACTGATGTCATTGGTCTGCCTTGAGGGTAACCTAGCACTAAGATGTCGCTTTGAAAGAAATGGAAACAAACCTAGGACTTAGATGTCGCTTTGAAAGAAAGGGGAAAAAACCTAGGACTTAGATATCGCTTTGAAAGAAAGGCAAACAAACCTAGGACTTAGATGTCGCTTTGAAAGAAAGGGGAAAAACCTAGGACTTAGATATCGCTTTGAAAGAAATGGAAACAAACCTAGGACTTAGATGTCGCTTTGAAAGAAAGGGGAAAAACCTAGGACTTAGATATCGCTTTGAAAGAAATGGAAACAAACCTAGGACTTAGATGTCGCTTTGAAAGAAATGGAAACAAACCTAGGACTTAGATGTCGCTTTGAAAGAAAGGGGAAAAAACCTATGACTTAGATATCGCTTTGAAAGAAATGGAAACAAACCTAGGACTTAGATGTTGCTTTGAAAGAAAGGGGAAAAAACCTAGGACTTAGATATCGCTTTGAAAGAAATGGAAACAAACCTAGGACTTAGATGTCGCTTTGAAAGAAAGGGGAAAAAACCTAGGACTTAGATATCGCTTTGAAAGAAATGGAAACAAACCTAGGACTTAGATGTCGCTTTGAAAGAAAGGGGAAAAAACCTAGGACTTAGATATCGCTTTGAAAGAAATGGAAACAAACCTAGGACTTAGATGTCGCTTTGAAAGAAATGGAAACAAACCTAGGACTTAAATGTCGCTTTGAAAGAAATGGAAACAAATTTAGTTATGGTGAATTTAAAGTGTGACTTAAAGAATTCTTATGGCGTTATTTTAGAAGTACTTAGTATATCAAAGATTTTAATTAACATTTTGTTGCTGTAAACATATTTTAGAACTACCTTGGATTGGTAGCGCCAAGTTTTATATCTACTCTGGATTGGTGGCGCTAAGTTTTATATCTACTCTGGATTGGTGGCGCCAAGTTTTATATCTACTCTGGATTGGTGGCGCCAAGTTTTATATCTACTCTGGATTGGTGGCGCCAAGTTTTATATCTACTCTGGATTGGTGGCGCCAAGTTTTATATCTCCTCTGGATTGGTGGCGCCAAGTTTTATATCTACTCTGGATTGGCGTAGCCATGTTTCAGATCTGATCTGGAAGGATGCAGTTAGCTGAGCCGCTGATTGAGCGTTGGGACCAAGACATCAGAGTATCCAGTTAGCTGAGCCGCTGATTGAGCGTTGGGACCAAGACACCAGCGTTATCAACAAGGCGTCCATCCAGGTGGGGCTGAAAGCCGCCAGCACTGATAACTTTCACGCAAATACCTGCACTGCCCTTTTAGTTTGGATCAGTGCTCAAACCAGATCGTCACATTGCGGCAGGCTGACTGATGCTGTCTGACTGATGCTGTCTGACTGATGCTGTCAAGAAATCGTCTCATGGTGCGGTGATTCGTCCAAACTTGTCAAACCTCTGTCTAATGATACGATGATCTCGCGAAGCTCTGTCTTATGTTACGTATAGTTCTGTCTTATATAACGTAGCACTGCTCTTATTTTAGGTAGCACTGCTCTTATTTTACGTAACACTGCTATTATTTTACGTTGCGCTGCTTTTAATTTACGTACATCTATCTCATATTACGTAGCTCTGTCTTATGTTCCGTAGTTCGGTCTTGTATTACGTAGCTCTGTCTTATTTTAAGTAACACTAATGAATGTAACTAAGCGCTCCTTAATGCTGCTATACATTGTCTAATGCTAACCTGCCCTGTTGGGAACTATACCCCCAATCAGTACTGACCCAACCAATCAGTCCCCAATCAGTACTGAGCCAACCAATCAGTCCACAATCAGCACTGACCCAACCAATCAGTCCACAATCAGCACTGACCCAACCAATCAGTCCCCAATCAGTACTGACCCAACCAATCAGTCCACAATCAGCACTGACCCAACCAATCAGTCCACAATCAGCACTGAGCCAACCAATAAGTCCCCAATCAGTACTGACCCAACCAATAAGTCCCCAATCAGTACTGACCCAACCAATCAGTCCCCAATCAGTACTGAGCCAACCAATCAGTCCCCAATCAGTACTGACCCAACCAATCAGTCCCCAATCAGCACTGAGCCAAGTAATCAGTCCCCAATCAGCACTGAGCCAAGTAATCAGTCCACAATCAGCACTAAGCCAACCAATCAGTCCCCAATAACCTATGACATCTATAACGCAAGGGGACGCAACTCGGATGTCGTTTCTTATCTGCCGACACAATTTATTTGTTTTCAAAAAGCTCTTAAAAATGTACAAGTATGGGGAAATAAGGCTGTCTAATCCACTAATCCGATAATCCGCTTGTACTGTAGAGACCCGTAGTTTCAAACCCTTAAGTTGCGAACCGGAAAAGGGTCATCGAGTTGTTTTAAGGGGTAGCCAAGTTGACCAGTAAACTCGAAGAAGTGTTAAAACAGTTTTCGACTTTCTAATTGATCTAGTTTTTAAAATGACATTGAGCTACATTTCTTGGCGACGTGTTTTACTCCGCAGAATAATTTTATTTTCACAGGATGTTGCAGTCTTCAGTCAAATTTCTTCTAAAACAAAAGTTCGAGAATAGAATTATTTTGAGAATCTCCGGTGCGGATATGTTATTCCCAACCAGCACTTCGCTTGTCATGTTTCCGCGACATATCGGAGAAGTTTTATGACGTCATATGTTTGTACACACCCCCGACCCTTAACCCTTCACACTTTTTTTCAAAATTTTAATAATTTTTTTTAAAAATTACTTTTCAAAATGATCTATTTACTTTAAACGTGCACTTAAAGCCAATTGTTTGACAATCAATTTAAATTGTTTAAATTTCTACACGAGGAAGAAATAAAAATCATCAGCGAAACTGCAAAGAATTTTAAATAATTATATTGTAAGTATTTTTTGTATATGGATTGAAATATTGAAAGTATTCTGAGATTCCATCGCCAACAATTATATGCGGCCTCAAAGACATATACATAATTCCCGTTGTCTGTATGGTTGTAATGTAATGTAATGCTGTTAGGTGGCGCTGCGAATGGATGGAATGCTGTTAGGTGGCGCTGCGATCGATTTTGCTTTATAGTGTTGCACCCAAAATAACACTTTTCGAAATTTCCGCATAAAATTGTTCAATATGATAATAAATTAATCAAATAAAAATAAATAAAATAAATGAAAGTTCTGTATTACGTTATTATTTAATCTGATGTGTATTTATTTTCAAAACTTCCGTCATTTTTGACGGGTGATACACTAGTTTGTAATAATGGGTAACAAAAACTATTTAAAATTTCTCAATGCACATTTTTAAATCGATGACTTAAAGTATTTTTAATGACAATTTTTAGTTTACGTAGCTCAAAGTACCTCTGACAGACACATATCTATCTCTATACATATAAGACGCATTTGTTGTCTGTCTGTCTGTCTGTTCCCTAATAACTCAAGATCCAGACAACCAAATAACGTGAAATTTGGTACACGTACACAAAATTATACCGGAAAGGTTATTAAACAGGTTTCGTTCCATATATATAAGATACTGGGGGCCGGGGGCCCAAAATGTAGTTTTTCCCTATATGAGCTATATAAAATAAAAATTATTGAAAATTAATACCTAAAATAATGACGCAAATTAATAAACATTTTGGTGTCGAGATTAACAAGAAGGCGATTATCGCTATAAAATAATTTTGTTGTTGTTGCTTTGTTGTTGTTGCTTTTGTTGTTGTAGTTGTTGTTTTGTTGTTGTTGCTTTGTTGTTGTTGCTGTTGTTGTTGTAGTTGTTGTTTTGTTGTTGATGTTTTGTTGTTGTTTTGTTTTTGTTGTTGTTGCTGTTGTTGTTTTTGTTGTTGTTGCTGTTGCTGTTACTGTTGTTGTTGCTGTTGTTGTTGCTGTTGTTGTTGTTGCTGTTGTTGCTTTTGTGTTGTTTTTGCTGTTGTTGTTGTTGTCCACATCCCTTGCCCTGCGACGACAATGTCCTTCATGTTTTTATTGCTTTGTTGTTGTTGCTGTTGTAGTTGTTGTTTTGTTGTTGTTGCTTTGTTGTTGTTTTGTTGTTGATTTTGTTGTTTTTGTTGTTGTTTTGTTTTTGTTGTTTTGTTGCTGTTGCTGTTTCTGTTGTTGGTTTTGTCGTTGTTGCTGTTGTTTTTGCTGTTGCTGTTGTTGTTGCTGTTGCTGTTGCTGTTGTTGTTTTGTAGTTGTTGTTTTGTTGTTGTTGCTTTGTTGTTGTTGTAGTTGTTGTTGTTTTTGTTGTTGTTGCTGTTGTTGTTAAACCTGGGCGAAGCCGGGTACTTGCCCCTAGTATACATATAAGACGCATTTGTTGTCTGTCCGTCGTCTGTCTGTTCCCTTATAACTCAAGATCCAGACAACCAAATAACGTGAAATTTGGTACACGTACACAAAGTTATACCGGAAAGGTTATTAAACAGGTTTCGTTCCATATATATAAGATACTGGGGGCTGGGGGCCCAAAATGTAGTTTTTCCCTATATGAGCTATATAAAATAAAAATTATTGAAAATTAAGACGTAAAATAATAAACATTTTGGTGTCGAGATTAACAAGATGGCGTTTATTGCCATAAAATAATGTGATGTGACGTCATAGTTTGAGTTCATATTAATTTGTAAAAAGGAAACAAAGTGAAAAGAGCAGTGATTATTTTAATTTATATGTTTAATTGTTAATATACCGCTGTGGGTGTGCGTTTAAATATTTGTGTGCACATGTGTGAATCAGTGAGTGTGTGTGTTTTTTGTCGTGAACTATTATGACGATAATAGGTGAAAAAGAATGTAAACATTTCCACTCATGGGTGGCCGGGAGCCCCAAAACCGGTTTTTCCTTTATGGACTATATAAAACTGAATCAACACCAATTCCTCATATTCTCGAGTAGGTAGAAGCATGAAAATTTGGAAAGTCGTTAAGTACCCTCCCGCAATGGTAACAGTCGAAACAAAATATATAATTATCACTAACTGAGGGGGGGGGGCGGGCGGGGGCCCCGGGAGCCCCAAAACCGGTTTTTCCTTTATGGGCTATATAAAACTGAATCAACACCAATTCGTCATATTCCCGAGTAGGTAGAAGCATGAAAATTTGGAAAGTCGTGAAGTACCCTCCCAAAATGGTAACAGTCGAAACATAATATATAATTATCACTTACTGCGGGGGAGGGGGGGGGAGGGGGGCGGGCGGGGGCCCAAAGGTAGTTTTTGTCTTAAATGAGCTATATAAATCAGGCTCATCATTCAATCTCCCATTTCCTGTGTAGGTAGAAGCATGAAACTTTGGGAAGTTGTTATGTACCCTCCCAAAATTTTAACTGGCTAAACATTAATAAAAATTATCTCTCACTGAGTGGTCAGAGGGCTGAATGTATTTATTTTAATATATAAAACTGACTCATCAATAATTCTCAAACTTACCGTGTAAGTAGAAGAATGAAACTTTGGGAATATTTTGAGTAACCTCGCGCGATGGTAAAAGGCGAAAAAAATATATAAAAATTTTCACTCACTAGGGGGCCTTGGGCCAAAATGTAGGTTTTTTCCTAATATGAGCTATATAAAACAGACTCATCATTAAATATCCAATTTCCCGTGTAAATAGGAGCATGAAACTTTGGGAAGTTGTTGAGAACTCTCCCGCAATGATAAAATACGAAAAAAAATTAAATTATCAGCTCGATCATCATCATCATCATCAGTCCCGTGACCGTTGCGGTCGTCGGGGGGAGCGGAACCCTCGCACGATGGTAAAAGGCGAAAAAAATATATAAAAATTTTCACTCACTAGGGGGCCTTAAGCCAAAATGTAGGTTTTTTCCTAATATGAGCTATATAAAACAGACTCATCATTAAATATCCAATTTTCCGTGTAAATAGGAGCATGAAACTTTGGGAAGTTGTTGAGAACTCTCCCGCAATGATAACATACGAAAAAAAAATTAAATTATCAGCTCGATTATCATCATCATCATCAGTCCCGTGACCGTTGCGGTAGTCGGGGGGGGGGCGGATGGACACATCAACAGAAAACGATCTCCACATATGGCTATTTTGAGCGGCGGCCAATAATTCATGGAATTTCATCCCTGTCAATTTCTTTATGTTGTCCAGCCAGCTTTACCGTTGTCGACCTCTTCGCCGCCCCCCTTCTACAGTGCCTTGAAGGATAATTTTTGTCAGGGTATCATGTCGCAGTACATGACCAAACCATGCCATCTTGCTTCTCTTAATTGTTGTTACGATTGTTTCTTGATGATCCGTAATAGAGTTGATTCGGTCCCAGACATATTCATTGGAATTATGTTCTAAATATGAGATCTGGAAAGGAGAAACTCCAGGCATGTGCTGCTCCAGTGGTAAAATCAAACTGCCACCAATTCTAAGGCCACCAGAACCATTGTGCAGTCTGTTGAATGGTGAAACTGCACAATCAAAGGACTTTGTGAAACATATTAGACTATTGAATAATATGTTTGCCATGACTTCCTTCAAGTCGAATGGTGTCGTGAATAATGGGTGGACACCAACATTCAAGGTCCAAGGCAAAGTGTACCACCATGCTGGACCTCTTCATCCAGTCAATGCAAATATCTCCAGATTTACTTTTTGGGAGAAGATGAGCAAGTGCAAAGACGACTGGATTTGCTTGACAGTCCTGTGGACAGAAACATTGTTCTCAAACTGCAAAGAATGCTGCATCAGCATAACAGCTATGTGAGGTCATTTAAAATGGCTGCTGAGATTATAGATAACACTCAAGTGGACTACAAAATCAAAATTTCTGGCAAAGCACTATTAAAGGAACACAAAGGCAGATTCAATGCACCATCTGTTAGTGAAGTTGCCATCATGATTGCTGGAGAGCTAGGTGATCGCAGGGACATTGTGCTGCATTCAAGAAGTTGCTCACAAATGCCACTTCAAATGATTCAAGACACTCACAGGTCATATGATCCATTTCAGTACCCTCTGCTATTTGTTAGAGGAGAAGATGGCTATGATTTGACCATAAAAGATGTAAACAAGACCACAAGCAATGACTACTATGCATACCGCATGATGCAAAGAGTCAACGAATTTAATACACTCCTCAGATGCCCTTGCCTTTTCCAGCATTACATAGTGGATATGTATGCTAAGATTGAGAATGATAGATTGCGTTTCATCAGACTCAACCAAACAAAACTTAGAGCTGAGGACTATGGTGTACTATTAGAGGCATTAAGGAATGACAACAATGTGTCTTCTGAAAATCTTGGCAAATTAGTGGTGCTGCCTTCATCCTTCGGTGGAGGGCCCCGTTACATGCATGAATATGCACAGGATGGAATGACCTATGTACGTCATAGAGGCACAAGCATCAAGTAGATTTGCAAGTATGTTACCAAAGGAAGCGATGCATCCATGTCTGCTGTTGCAAATGAAATGCCGAACAGGCTTGATAAGGTTACCAATTATCAACAAGGACGATACATTAGTAGCAGTGAGGCAGTGTGGCACCTGCTCAACTTTCCCATCCATCAAAGGTATCCAACAGTTGTTCACTAGGCAGTACATCTTGAAGGAGGCCAAGGAGTATACTATAAACCAGGACAGCCAAAAACATTTGACAGACACTCCACCAAAGACTACATTACCAGCGTTTTTTTATCTCTGCAAAACAGATCCTCTTGCAAAAACATTGCTGTATTCTGAAGTGCCTAGACATTTTCGCTGGGATGCCAGTCAAAAGGTCTGGCAAATCCGAAAAAAGGTGTACCTCTTGCAGACTTCCTCGGATATGTGACAGACAATGCCTTTGGAAGAGTGTACACTGTGCATCCTCACAACAGAGAAGCATTTCACATGCGCCTCCTGCTGCACCATATTCTTATACCTATTTCATTTGAATATCTCAAAACTGTTATTGTGAGAGATGAGGATGGTGACATTTGAAATTAAGCCATGCAGCATATACACTGTTAAATGTACCATTTTATTGCATGCAAGTAAACAGTTGTGTACGCTTCGACAGAAAACCTTATTTTAAACCCGGGAGAAGCCGGGTACTTGCCCCTAGTATTTTTATAGCGGTGTAGGTAACATGAACTCACAAATATAGTGTCTGACGAGAGGATAGCGGTTGACATTGTTTTTTGTTTAGTCTTCCTTCCCTATGGTTTATCCTGTTTCGATGAGCATCGATTATAATTCGATCGAACGTTTGTGCGGTTCGAATCTATTCAAAGTAAACTGATTTTATTTTTAATAAAATCGTTCTAAATTATTATTGGTTTACAATACTAGCATCTATCTTAACTGAACAAGTAGTTGAAATTTCAATAACAAGATTAGACTTCATGTACTGATAGATAAAGATGTGAAAATAAAGAAAGTGTGTTATATAAAGGTATCCACTTATAATAAACGTAACTGGGGAATCCATGTTATAGATAAGACAAACACGTCAAGGGTTCCTCTAGTAAAATAATCTGGGAGCCACTGTTAAGAGAGGGAACACACATGACAAATCTTTTCATATCGCGATTACCACATTTCTGGTGCGTGACCAAGACATACTTGGGTGTGAGAGAATTCAGAGTTATTAGCTAATTATTGGATCTATCTATTCAAACCTGCTGGTCACAACGACTACATTATGAGCAACTTAAACATCCGCACTCGATAACTTGCAGCTGGGAATGCTACAATATTTACCGCAGTGGTTCTTGCCTTTCAAAGATTAAAGGAAATCCCAAAGTGATGCAACTATTGTCAAGTGGTTTTTCCTTGATGGTTTATTTTCGCTATAGGATTCAGAGGTAAACAAACACGCACCGAGATGGTGACGTCGATGTCGTTTAGACCGGCAGATAGGGTGGCTTCTGACAGTTGGTGGAACATTACCAGCAGATAGGGTGGCTTCTGACAGTTGGTGGAACATTACCAGCAGATAGGGTGGCTTCTGACAGTTGGTGGAACATTACCGGCAGATAGGGTGGCTTCTGACAGTTGGTGGAACATTACCGGCAGATAAGGTGGCTTCTAACAGTTGGTGGAACATTACCGGCAGGTTAGGTGGATTCTGGCAGTTGGTGGAGCATTACCGGCACCTGCAGTCATCATTTAAAAGACTCGTGTAGCAAGTAGCATGTAACATGTAGCTTGCGCCCGGTTTACGACAAGGAACGGGTGGTAGGGAAATGTGATACATATTAATCTAAGTGTATTACAGAACACATAAAAAGCTGAACATCATATGACACACCAAACTCTGAGCACGTCAGGACTCATTTGCAAATATATAACTTGATTCAGAAAGGGGGGGGGGAGATAGTTAATAAGGATTGGAGTGATTGGGATATTTTAAATGAAAATCAACATTTTATAGTGTGTCATATCGTCTGATTGTGTCATGTCAGGTATAGTGTGTCATATCGTCTGATTGTGTCATGTCAGGTATAGTGTGTCATATCGTCTGATTGTGTAATGTCAGGTATAGTATGTCATATCGTCTGATTGTGTCATATGGTCTGATTGTGCCATATCGTCTGATTGTGTCATATCGTCTGATTGTGTCATGTCAGGTATAGTGTGTCATATCGTCTGATTGTGTCATGTCAGGTATAGTGTGTCATATCGTCTGATTGTGTAATGTCAGGTATAGTGTGTCATATCGTCTGATTGTGTCATATGGTCTGATTGTGCCATATCGTCTGATTGTGTCATATCGTCTGATTGTGTAATGTCAGGTATAGTGTGTCATATCGTCTGATTGTGTATAGTCAGGTATAGTGTGCCATATGGTCTGATTGTGTAATGTCAGGTATAGTGTGTCATATCGTCTGATTGTGTCATATGGTCTGATTGTGCCATATCGTCTGATTGTGTCATATCGTCTGATTGTGTAATGTCAGGTATAGTGTGTCATATCGTCTGATTGTGTCATATCGTCTGATTGTGCCATATCGTCTGATTGTGTCATATCGTCTGATTGTGTAATGTCAGGTATAGTGTGCCATATCGTCTGATTGTGTCATATCGTCTGATTGTGTAATGTCAGGTATAGTGTGCCATATCGTCTGATTGTGTAATGTCAGGTATAGTGTGCCATATCGTCTGATTGTGTAATGTCAGGTATAGTGTGCCATATCATATGATTGTGTAATGGCAGGTATAGTGTGCCATATCGTCTGATTGTGTCATGTCAGGTATAGTGTGCCATATCGTCTGATTGTGTCATGTCAGGTATAGTGTGCCATATGGTCTGATTGTGTAATGTCAGGTATAGTGTGCCATATCGTCTGATTGTGTAATGTCAGGTATAGTGTGCCATATCGTCTGATTGTGTCATGTCAGGTACAGTGTGCCATATCGTCTGATTGTGTCATATCGTCTGATTGTGTAATGTCAGGTATAGTGTGCCATATCGTCTGATTGTGTAATGTCAGGTATAGTGTGCCATATCGTCTGATTGTGTAATGTCAGGTATAGTGTGCCATATCATATGATTGTGTAATGGCAGGTATAGTGTGCCATATCGTCTGATTGTGTCATGTCAGGTATAGTGTGCCATATCGTCTGATTGTGTCATGTCAGGTATAGTGTGCCATATGGTCTGATTGTGTAATGTCAGGTATAGTGTGCCATATCGTCTGATTGTGTAATGTCAGGTATAGTGTGCCATATCGTCTGATTGTGTCATGTCAGGTACAGTGTGCCATATCGTCTGATTGTGTAATGTCAGGTATAGTGTGTCATATCGTCTGATTGTGTAATGTCAGGTATAGTGTGCCATATCGTCTGATTGTGTAATGTCAGGTATAGTGTGTCATATCGGCTGATTGTGTCATGTCAGGTACAGTGTGCCATATCGTCTGATTGTGTAATGTCAGGTATAGTGTGCCATATCGTCTGATTGTGTAATGTCAGGTATAGTGTGCCATATCGTCTGATTGTGTAATGTCAGGTACAGTGTGCCATATCGTCTGATTGTGTAATGTCAGGTATAGTGTGCCATATCGTCTGATTGTGTCATGTCAGGTATAGTGTGCCATATCGTCTGATTGTGTCATGTCAGGTATAGTGTGCCATATCGTCTGATTGTGTCATGTCAGGTACAGTGTGCCATATCGTCTGATTGTGTAATGTCAGGTATAGTGTGCCATATCGTCTGATTGTGTCATGTCAGGTATAGTGTGCCATATCGTCTGATTGTGTAATGTCAGGTATAGTGTGCCATATCGTCTGATTGTGTCATGTCAGGTACAGTGTGCCATATCGTCTGTTTGTGTAATGTCAGGTACAGTGTGTCATATGGTCTGATTGTGTAATGTCAGGTACAGTGTGCCATATCGTCTGATTGTGTAATGTCAGGTATAGTGTGTCATATCGTCTTATTGTGTAATGTCAGGTACAGTGTGCCATATCGTCTGATTGTGTAATGTCAGGTACAGTGTGCCATATTGTCTGATTGTGTAATGTCAGGTATAGTGTGCCATATCGTCTGATTGTGTAATGTCAGGTATAGTGTGCCATATCGTCTGATTGTGTAATGTCAGGTATAGTGTGCCATATCGTCTGATTGTGTAATGTCAGGTATAGTGTGCCATATCGTCTGATTGTGTAATGTCAGGTATAGTGTGCCATATCGTCTGATTGTGTCATGTCAGGTACAGTGTGTCATATCGTCTGATTGTGTCATGTCAGGTACAGTGTGCCATATCGTCTGATTGTGTCATATCAGGTACGGTGTGCCATATCGTCTGATTGTGTAATGTCAGGTATAGTGGTCCATATCGTCTGATTGTGTAATGTCAGGTATAGTGTGCCATATCGTCTGATTGTGTCATGTCAGGTACAGTGTGTCATATCGTCTGATTGTGTCATGTCAGGTACAGTGTGCCATATCGTCTGATTGTGTCATGTCAGGTACAGTGTGCCATATCGTCTGATTGTGTAATGTCAGGTATAGTGTGCCATATCGTCTGATTGTGTAATGTCAGGTATAGTGTGCCATATCGTCTGATTGTGTAATGTCAGGTACAGTGTGTCATATCGTCTGATTGTGTCATGTCAGGTACAGTGTGCCATATCGTCTGATTGTGTAATGTCAGGTATAGTGTGCCATATCGTCTGATTGTGTAATGGCAGGTATAGTGTGCCATATCGTCTGATTGTGTAATGTCAGGTTAAGTGTGCCATATCGTCTGATTGTGTCATGTCAGGTATAGTGTGCCATATCGTCTGATTGTGTCATGTCAGGTACAGTGTGCCATATCGTCTGATTGTGTAATGTCAGGTATAGTGTGTCATATCGTCTTATTGTGTAATGTCAGGTACAGTGTGCCATATCGTCTGATTGTGTAATTTCAGGTACAGTGTGCCATATTGTCTGATTGTGTAATGTCAGGTACAGTGTGCCATATCGTCTGATTGTGTAATGTCAGGTACAGTGTGCCATATCGTCTGATTGTGTAATGTCAGGTACAGTGTGCCATATCGTCTGATTGTGTAATGTCAGGTACAGTGTGTGATATCGTCTGATTGTGTAATGTCAGGTACAGTGTTCCATATCGTCTGATTGTGTAATGTCAGGTATAGTGTGTCATATCGTCTGATTGTGTAATGTCAGGTATAGTGTGCCATATCGTCTGATTGTGTAATGTCAGGTACAGTGTGTCATATCGTCTGATTGTGTAGTGTCAGGTATAGTGTGTCATATCGTCTGATTGTGTAATGTCAGGTGCAGTGTGTCATATCGTCTGATTGTGTCATGTCAGGTATAGTGTGCCATATCGTCTGATTGTGTAATGTCAGGTACAGTGTGTCATATCGTCTGATTGTGTAATGTCAGGTACAGTGTGTCATATCGTCTGATTGTGTCATGTCAGGTACAGTGTGCTGTACTTCAATCAGAGACTCCAGTGTCCACAACAGCCAAGTCTAGATAAACTCTTGTAAAGATATTAACATATCTTCTTTGGAAAGAATCTTGCGTAAATATACTGTTTTGTTACGTACATATATCTTAGAAGATCAACAAATAAAGAAAAAAGTTGTACTTGCACTTTTAACCAACGGACATGCCGATCAGTTTAACCGTGCGCGCGTCTAGTAACAGTTCGTGTTTTAAATAATAAATAATTGGTTTGACAGCTAAAGTTGAGCAACGGATATGTTTTGATTTGTTTACAGACAGAGACGGCGAGTTAGTGTGTGTGTCTATGTGTGTGTGTGTGTGTGTGAGAGAGAGAGAGAGAGAGAGAGAGAGAGAGAGAGAGAGAGAGAGGAGAGAGAGAGAGAGAGAGAGAGAAGAGAGAGAGAGAGAGAGAGAGAGAGATAGAGAGAGAGAGATGGGAGAAAGAAAGGGCTAACGTTGAAATAAAGAAAAGGCAAAAGAGAATGATTGACAGTCAGAATGATAGAGATAGTGAGAGTAAGAGAGAGAGAGAGTGAGAGTAAGAGAGAGAGATTAAAAGAGAGAGAGAGTGAGAGTAAGAGAGAGAGTGAGAGTTAGAGAGAGAGAGAGATTAAAAGAGAGAGAGAGAGTGTGAGAGTAAGAGAGAGAGAGTGAGAGTAAGAGAGAGAGAGTAAGAGAGAGAGAGTTGGCCCCACACTTTCATAGGCCCCGCCAACCTTAATTTTCCCTTATTATCCTTGTTAATTCCTTAAATCCCTACCCAGACTAGGCCCCGCGCAATCCGTTTCACATACTAAGGGCCCCGCAATCGCTAAGACCGGCCTTGCTTGGGAGGGAGGGAGTGTTCGTCAGAATGTGTAGAAGAGCGAAAGAAAAGGAAAGTTTGACACCTCTTCTTTCTAAATATTGTTGCAAGATGTCTTCAAATCTGTAATTGAATACAACGAATGGCACACAAAGTTATAGCTAGAGGCAGTAGTTATCAAACTACGCGGCACACGAATTTGAAGGCGGGAGGTTATCATAGCAAACTACGCTCTAATCCGCGTGACTTCTTGGGGCTGCCACTATCGCTACAGGAAATAAAAGTAACACTGAACTTGGACGACGGATGTGCTCTTCAATAGAAAATAACTTGTAAGTCGGGACCCATCAGATGACAGTTTAAGATCCGATGACTGACAGTGTACAGTGCGTTTAATTAGTTGTATGTAATACAGCGTACAAAGGCATGCATGGGTGATCTAGTGAGGTACACAAAGGGGAGGGGGGAGGGGGCATGGACAAAGGGAACATATTGCCCCAGGGCTACTTAACGCCTAAGAATCGCCGTTCATTTCTACTTTCACTGTTTTATGTTTCGCCTGTTTACAAAATCCCAAGTGCTGTAACACAGGACAAACGTCATCAACATCGGAGTTTAAGATGGAGTCCAGGGACGAGTAATCGAGTTTACATTCTCTCATTCAAAAGAACAAGGCACATTCCAGGTGTGGGCATGTAAAGATTTTTGTGACATCTTTCAAGTCTCCAGACTCTGGACCATGTCAACGACTCCTGACTTTAAACTGACTCCGTACATCTATGAAAATATCCAGCAATCAAAATAATAATGAACACTGGCAATATGGATGTTGAAAATAATGGAAATAATCACATTAATGATTTGTACGAATATTTTATAGTTTTAAAAAAAACTCGTCTTGATGAAAACATACAAACATATAGCCAATCTAAAAATACGAGGCAAACATGCCAGCCAGGGTAAACAAGTATATTACCATCACCCATATGTCCTCGCCGACAAGTGAGAGATACAGCAAGTCTATAAAATACATTGTCTTGTTTAGGGAAGCCATTTTTCTAGATTATGCCCCTTGCATCGAGGGAGGAAGGGGGCGTAAACAAGGTTTCATGGCGCCCTGCCCAGTGGAGTTTCAAGGGGGTGCCACGGTAAGTGCGCCCTTGGCTGTAAGTTAGTCGTGTCTTATATTTGGAGTTTGGCATTATCAGTCAACTGAGTTGTTTACTGGAAGGGAGCATCAAGAGAGCGCCACCAACCCTTGCTACGACAACGACTTAACACTATAACTTAATGTTCACATCACAACTCGGACAGCCTAAATATAGAATCTCCGGTAGCAGGACCGTTTGACCTCGCACTGTTGGACCCCGGACGGTTGACCCTCTTGATTCGACCCCATGACTTGTGACACTCGGATTGCTTGACCACAGACAGTTATGGGTCGCAACTGCAGAGATCAAATAACCAGGTTAGGCGTATATCCCGGAGGCTTATGAAAAGGACACAAAGGGAAACTTACAAATACCCTTAAAAATGATTTATTTAATTTTTTTAAAGACAGAAAGTGAAAAAAAAACATTTATATTAAAAAATTTATTTGACCAAAGTTGTTTAAACTTTACTTCCTTCTTGTTTCATCGGCAAAAGTAATTGTAGACGGCATATGCAAATTATGTTTACTCTTTCCTATCATACTATTCAGCCTTACAGCTAGTTTCCGTAATATGACTGAAACTAAATTGTTGTTAATACAAGAAATAGCTTTCAGGACAAGAGGTGACGTCCAAACATTTTGAAAAACAATTCTATTATTTTCCAGTGGAAGGAAAACAAAGCAATGTGATCCTGAAAAGAATTTGATTCATTTTTGTTTCTCCTGTAGGATGTATAATTTTGTTTTTAAAGGCTTTTCTTTTTCTTCATTATAAAAAGGCATTGAGCGCATTTCTCTGACAACATGGAAATCTCGCTAGTAATGATAAATTATTTAATTAAATACTAATCATTCATAAATAGAAACCCATTCTGTCGGTTTGAGCAGTAGCAGCGGTCCTAAGACAACGCTTTCAAATTGTTTTGTCACGTGCACATCCTCCATGAGTAGGGATAGGACAGTTTCCTTATAATGAATAACCGCCGGTACTAGCTTAAGACTACTGTAAACAATTGCTAAACAAAAATTGACTGCAGAAAACAATAGTCAGAGAAAACAGCTATAGAAAATAATTGCAACAGAAAACAGAGCTAGAGAGAACAAGGCTACAGAAAACATGGGCTAAAGAAAACAGAGCTACAGAAAACATGGGCTAAAGAGAACAAGGCTACAGAAAACATGGGCTAAAGAAAACAGAGCTACTGAAAACCTAAATCGTATTTTATTTTTGGAAAACGGATCAGTTATTTGAATCAGGGGGATATTAATCAATGATCTCGTGAGGTCGCGAATGAAGTAAAGAGTTATCCCCCTTGAGAGATGCCAGAGTAATCGTTTTATTTGTTGTTGTTGGGCAGGTAGAGATGATCTGAGAAAACAAGGCACGAGACCAGAGACGTGTCGGCGAAAGCTGGATTACACTTTTTACGACGACGTGCCATTTAGAGGCTGGGGGGGGGGAGAGGGGGGGAGGGGTTCAATTAATTGGATTGGACACGAAAGCATGTTGTGTGAAGTGGGGAGGGGTTCAATTAATTGGGTTGGACACGAAAGCATGTTGTGTGAAGTGGGGAGGGTTCAATTAATTGGGTTGGACATGAAAGCATGTTATGTGAAGTGGGGAGGGGAGGGTTCAATTAATTGGGTTGGACATGAAAGCATGTTATGTGAAGTGGGGAGGGGAGGGTTCAATTAATTGGGTTGGACATGAAAGCATGTTGTGTGAAGTGGGGAGGGGGGAGGGGAGGGTTCAATTAATTGGGTTGGACATGAAAGCATGTTATGTGAAGTGGGGAGGGGGGGGAGGGGAGGGTTCAATTAATTGGGTTGGACATGAAAGCATGTTATGTGAAGTGGGGAGGGGAGGGTTCAATTAATTGGGTTGGACATGAAAGCATGTTATGTGAAGTGGGGAGGGTTCAATTAATTGGGTTGGACATGAAAGCATGTTATGTGAAGTGGGGAGGGGTTCAATTAATTGGGTTGGACATGAAAGCATGTTATGCGAAGTGGGGAGGGGTTCAATTAATTGGGTTGGACATGAAAGCATGTTATGTGAAGTGGGGAGGGGAGGGTTCAATTAATTGGGTTGGACATGAAAGCATGTTATGTGAAGTGGGGAGGGGTTCAATTAATTGGGTTGGACATGAAAGCATGTTATGTGAAGTGGGGAGGGGAGGGTTCAATTAATTGGGTTGGACATGAAAGCATGTTATGTGAAGTGGGGAGGGGAGGGTTCAATTAATTGGGTTGGACATGAAAGCATGTTGTGTGAAGTGGGGAGGGGAGGGTTCAATTAATTGGTTTGGACATGAAAGCATGTTATGTGAAGTGGGGAGGGGTTCAATTAATTGGGTTGGACATGAAAGCATGTTATGTGAAGTGGGGAGGGGAGGGTTCAATTAATTGGGTTGGACATGAAAGCATGTTATGTGAAGTGGGGAGGGGAGGGTTCAATTAATTGGGTTGGACATGAAAGCATGTTATGTGAAGTGGGGAGGGGAGGGTTCAATTAATTGGGTTGGCCATGAAAGCATGTTATGTGAAGTGGGGAGGGGGGGGTTCAATTAATTGGGTTGGACATGAAAGCATGTTATGTGAAGTGGGGAGGGGAGGGTTCAATTAATTGGGTTGGACATGAAAGCATGTTGCGTGAAGTGGGGAGGGGAGGGTTCATGTTGTGTGAAGTGGGGAGGGGTTCAATTAGTTGGGTTGGACATGAAAGCATGTTGTGTGAAGTGGGGAGGGGAGGGTTCATGTTGTGTGAAGTGGGGAGGGGTTCAATTAATTGGGTTGGACATGAAAGCATGTTATGTGAAGTGGGGAGGGGAGGGTTCAATTAATTGGGTTGGACATGAAAGCATGTTGTGTGAAGTGGGGAGGGGGGGGGTTCAATTAATTGGGTTGGACATGAAAGCATGTTATGTGAAGTGGGGAGGGGAGGGTTCAATTAATTGGGTTGGACATGAAAGCATGTTGTGTGAAGTGGGGAGGGGGGGGTTCAATTAATTGGGTTGGACATGAAAGCATGTTGTGTGAAGTGGGGAGGGGAGGGTTCAATTAATTGGGTTGGACATGAAAGCATGTTGTGTGAAGTGGGGAGGGGAGGGTTCAATTAATTGGGTTGGACATGAAAGCATGTTGTGTGAAGTGGGGAGGGGAGGGTTCAATTAATTGGGTTGGACATGAAAGCATGTTGTGTGAAGTGGGGAGGGGGGGGGTTCAATTAATTGGGTTGGACATGAAAGCATGTTACGTGAAGTGGGGAGGGGAGGGTTCATGTTATGTGAAGTGGGGAGGGGAGGGTTCATGTTGTGTGAAGTGGGGAGGGGAGGGTTCATGTTATGTGAAGTGGGGAGGGGAGGGTTCATGTTGTGTGAAGTGGGGAGGGGAGGGTTCATGTTATGTGAAGTGGGGAGGGGGGGGAGGGGGAGGGGGTTGCCTGTTCAATGAATAGGTCGGCCTGGTGATCGAATCAGCGTGACGTCATTGACAACGATGAGTTTTGATTTATTCACCAGGAAACACTAAGTGAAACAACGGATACTGGATGGAATTTAAACGACCCAGCAAGATCATTAGTCTTTTATTCTGATTTTTAAAAAGTTTTTGCTTTAGATTTGCATGGAGGGCGTGCGGGGATTCAAGCTATTTGTAACAATCGGAGCAATGCTCATATTATGTACCTGGAAAGAAAATTTTTTAAAAGGCATTTTTTTCGAAATGTATGTGTGACGTCAAAGAATAGATGTCACATTTATATGACTGCAGTACGCTGGGGTCATTATGTTGTAACCAGATGTTATACGCTGTAGAGGCAAAAATTCTGCTGGAAAAAAAAATAAAAAATAATGTGAGCTGAGATTTTTGGAGACTTTTGACGCGGGGCGTGTCTTTCTTTTTGTCTGTTCAAACGTGTCATTTTCTAACGGAATGCATGCCTGTCTTTTTCTGTCTGTATGCAATCTGTAGGTTTCATTTTTTCTGTCAGCGTGTCTCTTGATTAATGATTACTAAATCTTCGTCTCATGAAGACCTTGACATTGGTAGAAACTGAGAGTTCATTGTTAAAACTACTGACTCTAAATAAAGTGTAAAATTTTGATGGGTGTAAATTTAAATTATTTTTTTTTAAAAACATGATAGTATACTCTGCAAACTTAATTATCAATGTCTTTTTTTTATTTCTTTTTTTTATAGAAATCCTCAATCTCTTAAATTGGGGTTTAGAATTTCTTGACAAAACCGTGTGTCACATGGTACGTCACTGTAGTAACTAAAGCTTTGCACGTCACCTAAAAATAATTTATATCGCTACCTTTTTAAAAATAACCTTATATTCTCATGCCCATTTCTTAAAAGCCGACTATTTTCACAACACATTTAAACGCCGCTATGTACACTGGTATAATTGACGAGGTTGCTGGACCAGATTTTACATCGAAAATTTTATCTCCATGTCATAGGGTCCACACTCTTGACCACATAATGTCGTACTGTTGTCCATTGGTAAGAATGAACATAATGATGTTGACCCTCTCTGGAATGCTCCTGACCTTGATTTGATCAATATGAGACTGGGAAGAGCAGACACAAAGCCACACCTAATAATGATTGTGAATGGATAGAATCGTGACCTTTGTGGAATTCGCTAATGAGATGCAGAATCCGTGCAGGGTTCTAAAATTACAAGAAATTCTATTTACCGGTAGTTTAAAATGACATGTAGTGGGCTGATCATCTTTGGAATTCTTAGCCATTTTAGTGTTCATTGTTTGTTGTGGGAATAAGTCTTCCTGAGAGTCTCTATGTGTCTCTCTGTCTTTCTGTCTGTCTGCGTGTATGTGTGTGTGTGTTAGTGTTTTGGACTACATGGGAACGTCGCAACATAGATCTATTAGTCAAATAATTTTATTACATGTATATCTTTTATTCAGTTTGAGACTTGTTGTTTGATTAGTCAGTTTGAAATAATTATTCAACTGTTAACTATCGGGCAAACTATGGTGTAGTTTTAAATTATATTCCTGTTCACTTTATTTCAATTTTCTACTTTTACATTATTAAAAGTTCTAATGATAAATTACATCCCTTTTTCCCCGATAAATAAGATTATTTCTCTTCAGTTTAAAAAATATAATAGAGATCTCTTTAAAAAATTTATTAAAACTTAAAATCAGCTTTATAAACGAATAATTTGATTGTCGCCTATGATGAGTGAATGTGGTGGGGGAGTGGGGGGTGGGGCGCAGCTAGCTGATGATACGACTCACACAGACTGGACGCTTTCATTACCTCTCTTACTTCTTACTTCTTAACTCAGTGGTTCTCAAAACGTAGTTCCACGGCTCGATAGTTTGTTTCAAGATGAGCTTAACATGTCGGACAATGTGTGATTTTTAAAAAAAATATTACTATTAACATTACTTTAAAATACCCCCCCCCCTCAACTCGAACGTTGTTTGTGTCCCACTCATTTGTAAGATGGTGTGATGCTGGAACTTACTAATAGGATGGTGTGATGCTGGAACTTACTAATTACTAATAGGATGGTGTGCTGCAAAAGCTCCTTGGTTGAACAGTGTGTCGTAAAGAGAAATTGTTCAGCATCATTGATACAAATCGTGTATTGTTTTATTTAACGGTGTTTACACCTCTTGCCGCACCCACTCACCCCTCTTGACTCCCCACTCACACCCATTGCCGCCCCCACTCACCCCTCTTGCCGCACCCACTCACCCCTCTTGACTCCCCACTCACACCCATTGCCGCCCCCACTCACCCCTCTTGCCGCCCCCACTCACACCTTTGCCACCCCACTCACCCCTCTTGCCGCCCCCACTCACACCTCTTGCCGCCCCCACTCACACCTCTTGCCGCCCCCACTCACACCTCTTGCCGCCCCCACTCACACCTCTTGCCACCCCCACTCACACCTCTTACCGCCCCCACTCACACCTCTTGCCGCCCCCACTCACCCCTCTTGTCGCCCCACTCACCCCTCTTGCCGCCCCCACTCACACCTCTTGCCGCCCCCACTCACAACTCTTTCCGCCCCCACTCACCCCTCTTGCCGCCCCCACTCACCCCTCTTGCCGCCCCCACTCACCTCTCTTTCCGCCCCAACTCAACCCTCTTGCCACCCCCACTCACACCTCAAAAATTTCCTTTATTCATTTATTCACATTTGGATCTATGACAAAATTCACTGGATCTTTCTCTGAAATTTGTGTCTATGTCAAGATTCAGCCAATCTCTCTGACATTTAGTTCTATACTTTGTATGTCAGTGTTTACGTAATAACCCTCTCTAAAATTATTTTAATTTTTTTTTAAATTGTAGTGGGAAAACCCCGGTCCATGGGGATAACGATTTAATTATTTATTTATCTTGCAGCCACCAACAATTTGATTTGTTTATGTCAATTACGAAATCAACGAAGAAACAAAAGAAAATGATTTCTTTTTAATTCAGAAAATCGTTAAAATCTTCAAAAAAGAGCAGCAAATTATTTGAACAACTCATAAATAAAGTAGCAGCCCTTGTTTGGTATTCATAATTTGTGACACAAAAAGAAACGTTTAAAAATCTCTGTCGAGATTCAAATCCGTTTCCATGAAGCAGTAGTCCTACAATTCAAGCACGAAAACATACAGTTAAACAACAGCTATATAAGGACGCTTTCTAAACATGTAGGCCTATGCATCAATCAGGGCCAGCCTAAGGGAATTGGAGACCCTAGGTGAAATGAATTTGGTGGCCCTAAATGTAATAGAATAACGACTACATAAATATGGAAAGATTATTGTGCGAGGCCCGCACTAATGATGGAGGCCCTAAGCGGCTGCCTAGTATGCCTATGCCTAAAGCTATTCGGAGGCCCTAAGCGGCTGCCTAGTATGCCTATGCCTAAAGCCGGGCCTGCATCAATTATGCAGCGCTCTCTGGCTTATGACGTATAACTAATATAGAAGGATGATTATCCAATAAAAAAGCGCCGCGTCAAATCCCAACCAATCAAGAGCTCCGAGGTTGGAAAACACAGGCGGCTCAAAGATTAAAGTAGAGAGTATTTAAATGAATGTTTAGTTTATAGCCAAGTTCAAGGTAATTAATTGCTACAGCTGTGGTTCATTTATGAACTGGTTCTTATTTGTACATAATTAAGAATTCGTCTTTTAACAAAAAATGAAAACACGTTTGGATTGTTTGTTTGTATCAATTCTTAAAAATGTAGCTGTTTAAACACTTTCTTCATTTAATGTTTGTTCACAGCCCCAGGCATGAGTTGTTTATATTCTAAAATTAATTTTTTATATTTTTTTATGATCAAAACTCTCAGCGTAAAATTTGTCTCATTTCTACGAAGAAGTTTTTAATCTGTATGCGGCTGAAGATTTGTATTTATATGTATGTGTAACAATAAAATACATCCAGTATATAATATATTTACATTGCTATTCATAGTTACAGTTATGAAGGAGCAACTCAAATTATATGGGGTGGGGGTGGGGGAGGGACACCACAAAATGGGTTCGTGTATTTAGGGGTATGGCGCAGTTGTGAAAATAAACTTCAATTATAAAATGTGGAGTATGTTTAAAGTGAAATGTTTTAAGGGTTAACGGAACAAAATCTTATTTTATCTTATATTATATATGCATATGCTGCTAAACTTAAGATAATTTCGTCCTACGCTTATTCATTGTTTATTTTCGGTATTGCATTTTCATCAAAGTTTTAAATGTTGATGTTGAGTTGGTTTTCCTGGTTTGTTTAGTCAACATATTTCACACCCGAATTCCAGACAGGAAGAACGAGAATTTGTATGTTTGCTTTCTTGCCTATAGTATAAGTAAAGTGCTTTTATCTATATGTCTCTTTATTATTACTATTACTTCTTTGCTCTTTGTTCTTTTATCCTCTAGTTTTTCTAGGTTTAAATATTCAACTAATGGTGTTACTCTAGTCAATTTTAAACATTCTCCAATAAAGAAATGTAATAGTAATATTTCACTTCTTACTTTTATTCAATTGAAATTTTCATATAAACATATTTACACTAAAAATATGTATAAAAAATGGCCCTACTTTTGCAGCTCAAGAATTTCTAGAAGTGTATTTGAAAGAGTCAAAATTCTACGAAACATTTTCTCTGTCTTTACCTAGGCTATTTCTTCAAACGAAAGTAAAGAGAATAAATAATCCTGTGCAAACGTTTAACATTAGTATCTTACTCAACAGAAGGGACAAGTAACACGATGGAATATTTTGTGTAAAGAGTCTCAAAATAAAGGCCACGAACTAAGATGCGCACCAAACTTTGGCGCGTTGACTGATTCGGTGTACAGCACCCGGTCACGGTCATCCCACTTCACTTGGGCGGCTCTTTTATAGTTCTCAATTGAACTGACGACCAGTTCGTTTTTTGAAGTCTCCAGTGTCTAACACAAAGGTCAGGGGTCTTCAACCTACTCTTGACGTGAAAACAGTGGCGTGGGCTAGGTGTTTTGAAGGTATGGAACGCCCCTGCCTTAAATTTTCCTTTACACGGAAGTGTGACACAGTTAGCCAACTGCTGAGATAATATTGAGATCATTTAAAATAAATTCTTTATTGATTAGTTTATTTTCTTTCAATGAAAAAATTTCTGTCGTTAATGACATTTCTTTGATTATTGGACGACTTTGATGAATGACTTCTCTTTAATTAGCGACTTTTCTTTGATTAATAACTTTTATTCGATAAACATCTTTTCTTTTACTAATGACCTTTCTTTCATTGGCGATTTTTCTTTGATTAATGACTTTTCTGATGACCAAATATTTCATAGTCAAGTGAAATTGAAGTGGTTTTTAATTAATTACAAAACAGTATCCATTCTTTTAAGTAATATCAGGTACAAAGTCATGTAACTTAACAAATACTTTTGCCAGAAGTTGATGTTCACATAGAATTAAAACTGTCGGCGCCTTGCTCAGGAAACCCCGGGGAAATGGGTTTGGTTTGGGGCTAGGATCCGCCCATGGCGACACTGTTCTTATCCAGAGGTGATGCTTTTCGCTTAACTGAAAACATTGATGTCGGAGACAGGTAGAAAAAATCTTTTACCGGCCCTAAGGCACTCCCCCTAGACACGCCCCTGAGTAGACGCAAACGATGTGATATGTGAGTAGAAGGCGGTACATAAAAGATGTTTGGCCATCAATACGGTTTGCCCCATGGGGAAGGCGCTAAATGATATGTTTGGGTTGCCAGAAAGGAAAGCACTAAATGATATGTTTTGGTTGCCAGATGGAAAAGCACTAAATGATATATTTTGGTTGCCAGATGGAAAAGCACTAAATAATACGTATTGGTTGCCAGAAAGGAAAGCACTAAATGATATGTTTTGGTTGCCAGATGGAAAAGCACTAAATGATACGTATTGTTTGTCAGAAAGGAAAGCACTAAATTATATATTTTGGTTGCCAGAGGGAAAAACACTAAATGATATTTTTGAGTTGCCAGGTGGTAAAGCACTAAATAGTTGCAATGGGGTGCCAGATGAGAACGCATTTAAATGCTGGAGCCGAAAGAACAAGTAAAACTTTAACAGTTGTTGATTGTTTGATAGGTCCACATTACAGAGTGTACACCTGACTGGGTTGATCCGATACCAGAACGCCCCCCGCTCCACCCTTCCCGCCCCTAACGGACTCAAAGTACCTGGAAATATTGGTTTAGTGACTACAGTGTACATAGTGTACACAATCCCACTGGGTGGCATACACAGTCGTGGATTGATGTACCTTGAGTGGCATACACAGCAGTGGATTGATGTACCTCGAGTGGCATACACAGTATTGGATTGATGTACCTCGAGTGGCATACACAGCAGTGGATTGATGTACCTCGAGTGCCCCGTATGATACAGTAGACCTTACAGCAATCATGCCCACTATGATACAATAGACCATACAACAATCATGCCCACTATGATACAGTAGACCATACAACAATCATACCCGCTATGATACAGTAGACCATACAACAATCATACCCGCTATGATACAGTAGACCATACAACAATCATACCCGCTATGATACAGTAGACCATACAACAATCATGCCCACTATGATAAAGTAGACCATACAGCAATCATGCCCGCTAAGATACAGTAGACCATACAACAATCATGCCCGCTATGATACAGTAGACCATACAACAATCATGCCCACTATGATACAGTAGACCGTACAGCAATCATGCCCGCTATGATACAGTAGACCATACAGCAATCATGCCCGCTATGATACAGTAGACCATACAGCAATCATACCCGCTATGATACAGTAGACCATACAGCAATCATGCCCGCTATGATACAGTAGACCATACAACAATCATGCCCGTTATGATACATTAGACCATACAGCAATCATGCCCGTTATGATACATTAGACCATACAGCAATCATGCCCGTTATGATACATTAGACCATACAGCAAGAATGCCCGTTATGATACATTAGACCATACAGCAATCATGCCCGCTATGATACAGTAGACAGTACAGCAATCATGCCCGCTATGATACAGTAGACCTTACAGCAATCATGCCCGCTATGATACAGTAGACCATACAGCAATCATGCCCGTTATGATACAGTAGACCTTACAGCAATCATGCCCGCTATGATACAGTAGACCTTACAGCAATCATGCCCGCTATGATACAGTAGACCATACAGCAATCATGCCCGTTATGATACATTAGACCTTACAGCAATCATGCCCGCTATGATACAGTAGATAGTACAGCAATCATGCCCGTTATGATACAGTAGACCTTACAGCAATTATGCCCGCTATGATACAGTAGACCATACAGCAATCATGCCCGTTATGATACAGTTATAGACCTTACAGCAATCATGCCCGCTATGATACAGTAGACCATACAGCAATCAAGCCCGTTATGATACAGTAGACCTTATGGCAATCATGCCCGCTATGATACAGTAGACCATACAGCAATCATGCCCGTTATGATACAGTAGACCTTACAGCAATCATGCCCGCTATGATACAGTAGACCATACAGCAATCATGCCCGTTATGATACAGTAGACCTTACAGCAATCATGCCCGCTATGATACAGTAGACCTTACAGCAATCATGCCCGCTATGATACAGTAGACAGTACAGCAATCATGCCCGCTATGATACAGTAGACCATACAGCAATGAATCCATGTAACAAGTTATGATCGCGATACTTATAAATAAGCCGCAGTGAAGCTCGAATGTTACAAGCGATGACCCCAGGAGTTTGTGTATGCAGGTACGATGCAAGGGTGTTTGTAGCCATTACTTTAAAACAAATGATGGGAAACAACTTTAAAGGCAAGAGGCGCACAAATTACCTTTAAATGACGCGTACATTAATCTAAAATAAATTTTACTTACTGAATGCCAACATCGGATAGATTCACCAGAACAATATTTATCAACACTCTTATATCTTCCAGGTGACCTCGCCTTAGATGTGACTTCTTGAAGTCGGACGGCGTGTCATAAAGTTCCGATGGTCGTCTTACAGTTGGACAGTCAACAATACTTTTGGTCACCTTACCATTGGACAGTCAACAATACGTTTGGTCATCTTACCATTGGACAGTCAACAATACTTTTGGTCATCCTTCCACTGGACAGTCAATAATACTATTGCTACCCGCATTTTTGCGCAATGCAATTTAAGTTAAAAAGGCAATTTGTTTACTTCATTTGGTATGTTTTTATATCCATTTTAGAAAGAAATTCTAGTTTTGAAATGTTTATTTTAAATGTTGTCAAACAAATGAACATTTTATTCCGGGGACATAACTGTACCCAATCCAACAATTATCTGATAATACAATGTTATCCCCCCCTCCACCAACCCATCAAAACTTTTTTAACGTTCCTTGCTTTTTTTTAAAGCACGACCATCACAGTGTAAGAGTCGGCCCCGGTGGGTGCAATGTGAGTCTTAGAGTAAAAGAGAAAGAAAAACTAAAATAATATTTAAAAAAATTGAGCCATTGTACAAATGTTTAATATTAATACCATTATCATCTACAAAAAAGGTGCGGTGGTAGGGGAGAGAGAGAGAGAGAGAGGGGGGCGGAAGAGGATGAAGGATAAAACGGGAATTCCCAACTGCGCGCCAAATTCCTGCGCACCATCGGTCCCATGCAACGTGTCCAAACCTGACCCACATGGAATGTTTACACTGCCATTTTATCATACCGCCACGAGCAAAGCTAAGAATTATATCTTCTTTGCGGAGTAGCCGAACCGGGTGTTTGACTTTCTCGACCACTTTAGCTCCCCCTCGCCCCCCCTCCCCAACCTATTCCCCGCCCCCCCCTCCATCCCCACCTCATACACAGAAGCGTCAAACATTGACGGATGTTACCTTTCTGAAATCGACTACTACGACTGTGGCAAACTGAATCGATTAATGATGCTTGGTATCGACTGAAAGTACGCGATCACGTGATTTATTTATTACCCTTACGATCCATGTCTGTAATTAAGATGACTTTGGTGCCAAGACTTTGTGGTCCTGTCTCCAAGTCTTTGTGGCCCTGGCTCCAAGACTTTGTGGCCCTGGCTCCAAGACTTTGTGGCCCTGGCTCCAAGACTTTGTTGCCCTGGCTCCAAGACTTTGTGGCCCTGGCTCCAAGACTTTGTGGCCCTGGCTCCAAGACTTTGTGGTCCTGTCTCCAAGACTTTGTGGCCCTGGCTCCAAGACTTTGTAGTCCTGGCTCCAAGACTTTGTGGTCCTGTCTCCAAGACTCCAAGAAGTTGGCAGTAGTGACTTCTCTACTTACTTATTGTTCCACTATAAAGCAGGTGCTATATAATAATTTATGTGTATCTTGCATTCTATTTGAAAGCTTTATCGCAGCACAATCGGTATAACTATAACTATAACATTACTAGAAGTTAAAAAGCAACAAGTTCGACTCAGGTTAATAAATCACTTGTAAAATTGACACTATTATTACCTCAATGGCTTGGCCTATTGCCTTACAAGTAGTAGCAGTACTCATATATTATTACCTCATTGGCTCGGCCTATCGCCTTACAAGTAGTAGCAGTACTAATATATTATTACCTCATTGGCTCGGCCTATCGCCTTACAAGTAGTAGCAGTACTAATATTTTATTACCTCATTGGCTCGGCCTATCGCCTTACAAGTAGTAGCAGTACTAATATATTATTACCTCATTGGTTCGGCCTATTGCCTTACAAGTAGTAGCAGTACTAATATATTATTACCTCATTGGCTCGGCCTATCGCCTTACAAGTAGTAGCAGTACTAATATATTATTACCTCATTGGCTCGGCCTATCACCTTACAAGTAGTAGCAGTACTAATATATTATTACCTCATTGGTTCGGCCTATTGCCTTACAAGTAGTAGCAGTACTCATATATTATTACCTCATTGGCTCGGCCTATCGCCTTACAAGTAGTAGCAGTACTAATATATTATTACCTCATTGGCTCGGCCTATCGCCTTACAAGTAGTAGCAGTACTAATATATTATTACCTCATTGGCTCGGCCTATCGCCTTACAAGTAGTAGCAGTACTAATATATTATTACCTCATTGGTTCGGCCTATCGCCTTACAAGTAGTAGCAGTACTAATATATTATTACCTCATTGGCTCGGCCTATCGCCTTACAAGTAGTAGCAGTACTAATATATTATTACCTCATTGGCTCGGCCTATCGCCTTACAAGTAGTAGCAGTACTAATATATTATTACCTCATTGGCTCGGCCTATAGCCTTACAAGTAGTAGCAGTACTAATATATTATTACCTCATTGGTTCGGCCTATCGCCTTACAAGTAGTAGCAGTACTAATATATTATTACCTCATTGGCTCGGCCTATCACCTTACAAGTAGTAGCAGTACTAATATATTATTACCTCATTGGTTCGGCCTATTGCCTTACAAGTAGTAGCAGTACTCATATATTATTACCTCATTGGCTCGGCCTATCGCCTTACAAGTAGTAGCAGTACTTATATATTATTACCTCATTGGCTCGGCCTATCGCCTTACAAGTAGTAGCAGTACTAATATATTATTACCTCATTGGCTCGGCCTATCGCCTTACAAGTAGTAGCAGTACTAATATATTATTACCTCATTGGTTCGGCCTATCGCCTTACAAGTAGTAGCAGTACTAATATATTATTACCTCATTGGCTCGGCCTATCGCCTTACAAGTAGTAGCAGTACTAATATATTATTACCTCATTGGCTCGGCCTATCGCCTTACAAGTAGTAGCAGTACTAATATATTATTACCTCATTGGTTCGGCCTATCGCCTTACAAGTAGTAGCAGTACTAATATATTATTACCTCATTGGCTCGGCCTATCGCCTTACAAGTAGTAGCAGTACTAATATATTATTACCTCATTGGCTCGGCCTATCGCCTTACAAGTAGTAGCAGTACTAATATATTATTACCTCATTGGCTCGGCCTATTGCCTTACAAGTAGTAGCAGTACTCATATATTATTACCTCATTGGCTCGGCCTATCGCCTTACAAGTAGTAGCAGTACTAATATATTATTACCTCATTGGTTCGGCCTATTGCCTTACAAGTAGTAGTAGTACTAATATATTATTACCTCATTGGCTCGGCCTATCGCCTTACAAGTAGTAGCAGTACTAATATTTAATTATTACCTCATTGGCTCGGCCTATCGCCTTACAAGTAGTAGCAGTACTCATATATTATTACCTCATTGGCTCGGCCTATTGCCTTACAAGTAGTAGCAGTACTAATATATTATTACCTCATTGGCTCGGCCTATTGCCTTACAAGTAGTAGCAGTACTCATATATTATTACCTCATTGGCTCGGCCTATCGCCTTACAAGTAGTAGCAGTACTAATATATTATTACCTCATTGGCTCGGCCTATCGCCTTACAAGTAGTAGCAGTACTAATATATTATTACCTCATTGGCTCGGCCTATCGCCTTACAAGTAGTAGCAGTACTAATATATTATTACCTCATTGGTTCGGCCTATCGCCTTACAAGTAGTAGCAGTACTAATATATTATTACCTCATTGGCTCGGCCTATCGCCTTTCAAGTAGTAGCAGTACTAATATATTATTACCTCATTGGCTCGGCCTATCGCCTTACAAGTAGTAGCAGTACTAATATATTATTACCTCATTGGTTCGGCCTATCGCCTTACAAGTAGAAGCAGTACTCATATATTATTACCTCATTGGCTCGGCCTATTGCCTTACAAGTAGTAGCAGTACTCATATATTATTACCTCATTGGCTTGGCCTATTGCCTTACAAGTAGTAGCAGTACTAATATATTATTACCTCATTGGCTCGGCCTATTGCCTTACAAGTAGTAGCAGTACTAATATATTATTACCTCATTGGCTCGGCCTATTGCCTTACAAGTAGTAGCAGTACTCATATATTATTACCTCATTGGCTCGGCCTATTGCCTTACAAGTAGTAGCAGTACTAATATAGTATTACCTCATTGGTTCGGTCTATTGGCTTACAAGTAGTAGCAGTACTAATATATTATTACCTGATTGGCTCGGCCTATTGCCTTACAAGTAGTAGCAGTACTCATATATTATTACCTCATTGGCTCGACCTATTGCCTTACAAGTAGTAGCAGTACTCATATATTATTACCTCATTGGCTTGACCTATTGCCTTACAAGTAGTAGCAGTACTCATATATTATTACCTCATTGGCTCGGCCTATTGCCTTACAAGTAGTAGCAGTACTAATATATTATTACCTCATTGGCTCGGCCTATTGCCTTACAAGTAGTAGCAGTACTCATATATTATTACCTCATTGGCTCGGCCTATTGCCTTACAAGTAGTAGCAGTACTAATATAGTATTACCTCATTGGTTCGGTCTATTGGCTTACAAGTAGTAGCAGTACTAATATATTATTACCTGATTGGCTCGGCCTATTGCCTTACAAGTAGTAGCAGTACTCATATATTATTACCTCATTGGCTCGGCCTATTGCCTTACAAGTGGTAGCAGTACTCATATATTATTACCTCATTGGCTTGACCTATTGCCTTACAAGTAGTAGCAGTACTCATATATTATTACCTCATTGGCTCGGCCTATCGCCTTACAAGTAGTAGCAGTACTAATATAGTATTACCTCATTGGCTCGGCCTATCGCCTTACAAGTAGTAGCAGTACTCATATATTATTACCTCATTGGCTCGGCCTATCGCCTTACAAGTAGTAGCAGTACTAATATAGTATTACCTCATTGGCTCGGCCTATCGCCTTACAAGTAGTAGCAGTACTCATATATTATTACCTCATTGGCTTGGCCTATTGCCTTACAAGTAGTAGCAGTACTAATATATTATTACCTCATTGGCTCGGCCTATTGCCTTACAAGTAGTAGCAGTACTAATATATTATTACCTCATTGGCTCGGCCTATTGCCTTACAAGTAGTAGCAGTACTCATATATTATTACCTCATTGGCTCGGCCTATTGCCTTACAAGTAGTAGCAGTACTAATATAGTATTACCTCATTGGTTCGGTCTATTGGCTTACAAGTAGTAGCAGTACTAATATATTATTACCTGATTGGCTCGGCCTATTGCCTTACAAGTGGTAGCAGTACTCATATATTATTACCTCATTGGCTTGACCTATTGCCTTACAAGTAGTAGCAGTACTCATATATTATTACCTCATTGGCTTGACCTATTGCCTTACAAGTAGTAGCAGTACTCATATATTATTACCTCATTGGCTCGGCCTATTGCCTTACAAGTAGTAGCAGTACTAATATATTATTACCTCATTGGCTCGGCCTATTGCCTTACAAGTAGTAGCAGTACTCATATATTATTACCTCATTGGCTCGGCCTATTGCCTTACAAGTAGTAGCAGTACTAATATAGTATTACCTCATTGGTTCGGTCTATTGGCTTACAAGTAGTAGCAGTACTAATATATTATTACCTGATTGGCTCGGCCTATTGCCTTACAAGTAGTAGCAGTACTCATATATTATTACCTCATTGGCTCGGCCTATTGCCTTACAAGTGGTAGCAGTACTCATATATTATTACCTCATTGGCTTGACCTATTGCCTTACAAGTAGTAGCAGTACTCATATATTATTACCTCATTGGCTCGGCCTATCGCCTTACAAGTAGTAGCAGTACTAATATAGTATTACCTCATTGGCTCGGCCTATCGCCTTACAAGTAGTAGCAGTACTCATATATTATTACCTCATTGGCTCGGCCTATCGCCTTACAAGTAGTAGCAGTACTAATATATTATTACCTCATTGGCTTGACCTATCGCCTTACAAGTAGTAGCAGTACTCATATATTATTACCTCATTGGCTCGGCCTATTGCCTTACAAGTAGTAGCAGTACTAATATAGTATTACCTCATTGGCTCGGCCTATCGCCTTACAAGTAGTAGCAGTACTCATATATTATTACCTCATTGGCTCGGCCTATCGCCTTACAAGTAGTAGCAGTACTAATATAGTATTACCTCATTGGCTCGGCCTATCGCCTTACAAGTAGTAGCAGTACTCATATATTATTACCTCATTGGCTCGGCCTATCGCCTTACAAGTAGTAGCAGTACTAATATATTATTACCTCATTGGCTTGACCTATCGCCTTACAAGTAGTAGCAGTACTCATATATTATTACCTCATTGGCTCGGCCTATTGCCTTACAAGTAGTAGCAGTACTAATATAGTATTACCTCATTGGCTCGGCCTATCGCCTTACAAGTAGTAGCAGTACTCATATATTATTACCTCATTGGCTCGGCCTATCGCCTTACAAGTAGTAGCAGTACTAATATAGTATTACCTCATTGGCTCGGCCTATCGCCTTACAAGTAGTAGCAGTACTAATATATTATTACCTCATTGGCTCGGCCTATTGCCTTACAAGTAGTAGCAGTACTCATATATTATTACCTCATTGGCTCGGCCTATTGCCTTACAAGTAGTAGCAGTACTAATATAGTATTACCTCATTGGTTCGGTCTATTGGCTTACAAGTAGTAGCAGTACTAATATATTATTACCTGATTGGCTCGGCCTATTGCCTTACAAGTAGTAGCAGTACTCATATATTATTACCTCATTGGCTCGGCCTATTGCCTTACAAGTGGTAGCAGTACTCATATATTATTACCTCATTGGCTTGACCTATTGCCTTACAAGTAGTAGCAGTACTCATATATTATTACCTCATTGGCTCGGCCTATCGCCTTACAAGTAGTAGCAGTACTAATATAGTATTACCTCATTGGCTCGGCCTATCGCCTTACAAGTAGTAGCAGTACTCATATATTATTACCTCATTGGCTCGGCCTATCGCCTTACAAGTAGTAGCAGTACTAATATAGTATTACCTCATTGGCTCGGCCTATCGCCTTACAAGTAGTAGCAGTACTCATATATTATTACCTCATTGGCTTGGCCTATTGCCTTACAAGTAGTAGCAGTACTAATATATTATTACCTCATTGGCTCGGCCTATTGCCTTACAAGTAGTAGCAGTACTAATATATTATTACCTCATTGGCTCGGCCTATTGCCTTACAAGTAGTAGCAGTACTCATATATTATTACCTCATTGGCTCGGCCTATTGCCTTACAAGTAGTAGCAGTACTAATATAGTATTACCTCATTGGTTCGGTCTATTGGCTTACAAGTAGTAGCAGTACTAATATATTATTACCTCATTGGCTCGGCCTATTGCCTTACAAGTAGTAGCAGTACTAATATAGTATTACCTCATTGGCTCGGCCTATCGCCTTACAAGTAGTAGCAGTACTCATATATTATTACCTCATTGGCTTGACCTATTGCCTTACAAGTAGTAGCAGTACTCATATATTATTACCTCATTGGCTCGGCCTATTGCCTTACAAGTAGTAGCAGTACTAATATATTATTACCTCATTGGCTCGGCCTATTGCCTTACAAGTAGTAGCAGTACTCATATATTATTACCTCATTGGCTCGGCCTATTGCCTTACAAGTAGTAGCAGTACTAATATAGTATTACCTCATTGGTTCGGTCTATTGGCTTACAAGTAGTAGCAGTACTAATATATTATTACCTGATTGGCTCGGCCTATTGCCTTACAAGTAGTAGCAGTACTCATATATTATTACCTCATTGGCTCGGCCTATTGCCTTACAAGTGGTAGCAGTACTCATATATTATTACCTCATTGGCTTGACCTATTGCCTTACAAGTAGTAGCAGTACTCATATATTATTACCTCATTGGCTCGGCCTATCGCCTTACAAGTAGTAGCAGTACTAATATAGTATTACCTCATTGGCTCGGCCTATCGCCTTACAAGTAGTAGCAGTACTCATATATTATTACCTCATTGGCTCGGCCTATCGCCTTACAAGTAGTAGCAGTACTAATATAGTATTACCTCATTGGCTCGGCCTATCGCCTTACAAGTAGTAGCAGTACTCATATATTATTACCTCATTGGCTTGGCCTATTGCCTTACAAGTAGTAGCAGTACTAATATATTATTACCTCATTGGCTCGGCCTATTGCCTTACAAGTAGTAGCAGTACTAATATATTATTACCTCATTGGCTCGGCCTATTGCCTTACAAGTAGTAGCAGTACTCATATATTATTACCTCATTGGCTCGGCCTATTGCCTTACAAGTAGTAGCAGTACTAATATAGTATTACCTCATTGGTTCGGTCTATTGGCTTACAAGTAGTAGCAGTACTAATATATTATTACCTGATTGGCTCGGCCTATTGCCTTACAAGTGGTAGCAGTACTCATATATTATTACCTCATTGGCTTGACCTATTGCCTTACAAGTAGTAGCAGTACTCATATATTATTACCTCATTGGCTTGACCTATTGCCTTACAAGTAGTAGCAGTACTCATATATTATTACCTCATTGGCTCGGCCTATTGCCTTACAAGTAGTAGCAGTACTAATATATTATTACCTCATTGGCTCGGCCTATTGCCTTACAAGTAGTAGCAGTACTCATATATTATTACCTCATTGGCTCGGCCTATTGCCTTACAAGTAGTAGCAGTACTAATATAGTATTACCTCATTGGTTCGGTCTATTGGCTTACAAGTAGTAGCAGTACTAATATATTATTACCTGATTGGCTCGGCCTATTGCCTTACAAGTAGTAGCAGTACTCATATATTATTACCTCATTGGCTCGGCCTATTGCCTTACAAGTGGTAGCAGTACTCATATATTATTACCTCATTGGCTTGACCTATTGCCTTACAAGTAGTAGCAGTACTCATATATTATTACCTCATTGGCTCGGCCTATCGCCTTACAAGTAGTAGCAGTACTAATATAGTATTACCTCATTGGCTCGGCCTATCGCCTTACAAGTAGTAGCAGTACTCATATATTATTACCTCATTGGCTCGGCCTATCGCCTTACAAGTAGTAGCAGTACTAATATATTATTACCTCATTGGCTTGACCTATCGCCTTACAAGTAGTAGCAGTACTCATATATTATTACCTCATTGGCTCGGCCTATTGCCTTACAAGTAGTAGCAGTACTAATATAGTATTACCTCATTGGCTCGGCCTATCGCCTTACAAGTAGTAGCAGTACTCATATATTATTACCTCATTGGCTCGGCCTATCGCCTTACAAGTAGTAGCAGTACTAATATAGTATTACCTCATTGGCTCGGCCTATCGCCTTACAAGTAGTAGCAGTACTCATATATTATTACCTCATTGGCTCGGCCTATCGCCTTACAAGTAGTAGCAGTACTAATATATTATTACCTCATTGGCTTGACCTATCGCCTTACAAGTAGTAGCAGTACTCATATATTATTACCTCATTGGCTCGGCCTATTGCCTTACAAGTAGTAGCAGTACTAATATAGTATTACCTCATTGGCTCGGCCTATCGCCTTACAAGTAGTAGCAGTACTCATATATTATTACCTCATTGGCTCGGCCTATCGCCTTACAAGTAGTAGCAGTACTAATAT